>PVIH01002204.1:0-48917 GCA_004025045.1 Sigmodon hispidus
TCTTTGCAGTTGAGGTGTGTTTCTTGTAGGCAACAGAAGGATGGCTTCTGTTGTTGTATCCATCTTGTTAGTGTGTGACGTTTTATAGGAGAGTTGAGACCATTGATATTAAGGGAAATTAGTGACCATTGATTCATATTTCCTGCCATTTTTGGTGGTAACTTGTTTGTATTTCCTTTCTCTAGGGTATTCTTCTGTGTACTTATTGATTGTTTGTGATTTCGTGGGTGTATCTGGGGTCCTTAGGTTGGAGTTTTCCCTCTAATACTCTCTGTAGTGCTGGATTGGTAGATAGATATTGTTTCAGTCTGACTTTGTCCTGAAATACCTTGTTTACTCCATCTATGGTGATTGATAATTTTGCAGGGTATAATATTCTAGTTTGGCAGCCATGCTGTCTTAGGGTCTGTATAACTTTTGACCAAGCCCTTCTAGCTTTCATCGTTTCCATTGAATAGTCAGGCGTTATTCTGATGGGTCTGCCTTTATATGTGAGGTGGCCCTTTTCTTTTGCAGCTCTTAAAATTTTTTCTTTGTTCTGTATGTTTTGTGGCTTGATTATAATGTGGTGCACTGACTTTTTTTGGGATCATATCTATTTGGTGTTCTGTAAGCTTCTTGTATCTTTATAGGCATTTCCTTCTTCAGGTTAGGGAAGTTTTCTTCTATGATTTTATTGAAAACATTATCTGTACCTTTGAGCTGGTATTCTTCTCCTTCTTCTATTCTTATTATTCTCAAATTAGGTCTTTTCATGGTGTCTCAGATTTCCTGAACATTTTGAGTTATGGTTTTTTTTTAGTTTTACTATTTTCTTTGACTGATATATCTATTTGAGCTACTGAGTCTTCCATTTCAGGGATTCTATCTTCCATCTCTTGAACTCTGTTTGTTATGCTTGTATCTGTGGTTCCATCTTTTTTCTTCAGGTTTTCTATTTCCATCTTTGCGTTATTTTGTGCCTTTTTTATTTCTTCCATTTCAGCTTTTATTTCAGCTTTTAGTTCCTGGCATGTTTCTTTCATAGATTTGTTCAAACAAATTTTTTGTTTGTATTTTCTTCTATTTCTTTAAGGCTTTTTTTTCATATCTTCTTTGAGAGCTTCGATGATCATCAAAAAGGAATTTTTGGTGTTGCTTCCTTCTGTTTCCTCTTCATTGCTCAGTTCAGGTCTTGTATTTGTAAGATCGCCACTCTCTTCTGGAGTTACCATGTTGTACTTTGTATAATTATGTAATTTTTTGCACTGACATTTGCCCATGGCTTCAGTGGTTCACAATTAGATGGCTCCTGGTCAGTTGTGGCACTCAGGCTTGTGTGCCTCCTGTCACCTCTCTGGGCAGGGTCTGAATCTACTCTTCAGGGACCCCTGTAGTTGTCTGTTCGCTCAGTTCGATGTGGTGGTGGGTAGCCATGCAAATTCCCTGAGCCGGAGCTGTGGGTATGGTGACAGGCAGAGTTTATCTGCCCCTGCTACAGAGTGCACTGGGACTCTGCAGACAGCACTTGGTCCCGGAAGTGGAACCAGAACCGATGGGAGCTCAACTCTCCCTCCCTGGCTGGGATATAGGTGCTTGGGTCTGGTGACCCCTCCTCACCTCTGGGTGGGGTCTGAGTCTGTCCTTCAGGGTCCCCTGTAGTTTGTTAGTTTGCTCTGTTCAAGGTGGTGGTGGGTAGCCATGCAAATTCCCTCAGCCGGAGCTGTGGTTATGGTGACAGGCAGAGTTTATCTGCCCATGCTCCAGAGTGTGCTTGAACTCTGCAGACAGCACTTGGTCCCTGTAACTGTAATCTTATATTTTTGGTTGTGAGCCTAGCCTTTAATTGCTGAGCCATCTCTCCAGCCTCGTAACTAATCTTAAGTTATGTACACTTCCATGTCCCTGACCCAGAGTAATGCATGTATATCATTTTCTGAAAGCACCAGAAATAGATGTTTAATGCAGTCATATAAAGTGAATATCCAGTGTGGAATACTATATACAATACTTTGAGAACACTTAAAATTTAAGACTGTTTATTTATGGATACTGCTGAAAAATTTGCATATTGATCGATAAAGATAAACAATGATGTTTGTAATATTGGTTTTTATTTGGGCTAATTGAGGTTAGTTGGTATCTGTGACTTAATCCCTAGTAAAACCCTGTTCAGGAGTTCAGTTAAGTATACTTTATGTATCCCCATATGATGCTTTCTGTGCTGTTCATTAAATATAGAGTGAAGCCCTTTGTTATGGACAGTTGCACAGTCATAAACAGACAGATGCAGATATAGACACAGGGACAGATTCATAAGACAGCCTTCAGGTAAGCATAGATTCAGATTCATACAAGAGACAGCAGGGGTTCAGAAGATCCAGGGAAGATGAACTAAAGAATTCAATCACTCTTGGTTAAATGACACCAAGTGGGTCGGTTGGTGTGCTTTGATTTCTTTCCTTAATGCAACACCAGTGCATTATTGGAGACCTGGAGATAATCACTAATGCATTTAATCAACCTAACAGTTCAAGGTTACAGTCTATTAGGGCAGAAAAGTCAGAATGGCAAGATCTTGAGGCATTTATTCTTATCATATCTGTAGTCAAACAGAAACAAATGTATGTTGTTGCTTAGCTCCCTTTCTCCACCTACATATTCCAGGACCCAGCCAGGGAATGGTGACACCCACAGTGGGCAGGCATTTTCACCTGTTATTGAAACCCAGATATCCCCTGTAGATTTTCAGAGTCTCAGCTCCCAGGTGGTTCTGGACTCTGTTAAGTTGATAATTAACACTATCATACCCTGCAGGCATGGGGTCTGGAATTTGGATCCCCATCACCCAAATACAAAAAAGCCACGAGTGTTTGGTAGTCCACTTGTAATCCAAGCCTCTGAGAGATAAAGCCAGGGTATCTAAGTTGGCTAGCTAAAAATGAGCAAGCTTCAGGTTCAGAACAGACTCTGTTCCAATGGACACACTGGAAATAAAGTGGACACATCAAGAAAGACATACATCAACCTCTGGCATCTTTATACATATGCATTCACAGGCACAGTTGCCCCCAGATATGCACCCACATGTATGTGAACATACATGCACATGCTTGCATCTCTCTCTGTCTCTCTCTCTCTCTCTCACACACACACATACACACTTGTCTTTGAAAACAGTATTTGAGTAAGTTGTTCTAATACTTTGCAAACAAGTGAGTAGAGAAGCACTGTGGCCTCCTCCCTTAGGCAGTGGGGCCTGTCTTACTCAGGATTGGCACTCCAGAATCAGGTAAATTTTATTTGTTACTATTGCTCTTTTATCTATCCCAGGAACTCCTGAGTTCAGAGACTGAACAATCAGCTTTCTCTCTCCCTTGGAATACCCTTGTGATAGAGATGGTATCATCTCAAGTAGTTTTTTAAAAGTGATCAAATTGAAGATTAAATACTCTTCCCACAAGTAAGGCATTGTGGTACATGCCTTTAGTCCCAGCGCTCAGAAGGCAGAGGTTGGTGGATCTCTGTGAGTTCAAGGTCAGCCTGATCTACAAAGTGAGTTCTAGGACACCCAGGGCTACATAGAAAAACTACCTCAAAACACCAAGCCAAACCAAGCCAAACCAAACCAAACCAAACCAAACCAAACCAAACCAAACCAAACCAAACCAAACCAAATCAAACCAAATCAAAACCAAACCAAATCAAAACCAACCAAACAACAACCCTCTCCCAATAACAAAACAGTCTCCCCCTTACCCAGAGGAAGCCTTGACATTGCACAGTAGAGTATGACAGCCAAGGCAAGCATGGTTGTTAGATCCTCATGCTGGGGAACTGTTTTCAAGAAGATAGGCCAGTTCTCTACTGTTATGGGTCACTCATGCCCTCAGGAAAACTTCAACATTCTGCAGGGTAATTAATATGTTATAAAGTGACCATTGATATCTTTGGAGAGTACATTGGGTTACTATAGTTAAGTGTCTTATAAACAACAAAAAAAAATTGACTAATTTTTGCATTTGGGGTATTGAACCCTAGTTTATGCTAGGCAAGTGTACTACCAGTGAGACATAGCCCCAGACTTTGTTTACATTAAAATAACAAAACCAAGCCCGAGACAGGTTTCATTACATTGTCCAAGAAGGGTTTGCAATCCTCTTACCTTGACCACCCATAGGGCTGCAGGCCTGTACCATTAGGCTGGCTAGAAATTGATTTTCCAGAGTTGTCTAAGACACAGGAAACAGCTTTCTGGTTCACAGACAGAGCTTTCCTGCTGTGTTCTCATTTGGTAGGGTCTAGGGCCTCTTTCAGTTGGTATTAACAACATACATGGTATAACCCCCACGGTTTATAATCTCCTGGGCCCACCACCTCGCCCTCACACGGTCAGTTGGTACCCTCACATATGAAGTTGGGGAAGGGAAAACACAAACATTCAGTGCATATTAACACAAGTTTTCTTGGACGTTAGTCGATTACTCAGACTCAGCAGGGAGAAAGTGTGTGCTGGTGTTTTTCTTTGCTGAGAGTTGGTTTTTCAGGATAAAATCAGAACGTAAAATTGGCATCCTTAAAAATCAATTTTTAATAACTTCATATTTAAGACTCTTTGTAGATTTCCCTTCTGCATATATTTTCTTGCCTTGAGCCCAGTTTTATGGTCCTTTGAAGCTTAAAAAAAATCAACCTCTGAATGAAAAGCCTCATTTTTTTTCCTTGGCATTCTGGCGATTTTTGTTTTTCATCTTATGGCCCGAGGCTCCAACAGTGTGGCCAGAGGAAGGGTCCAGAAGCATAGCTGTGATAAGACAGCATGAAAGGGGACAGGCTTTATTTAAACAAGAGATGGGGGTGGTGGCTTGACAGCTTTCCTGATCAGGAAACAGGTTGAAAGGTAACCAACCAGCTTTCTACGGGGCTCCCTGTGGGACTTTGTGTCTTGCAGGCTTTTCAGGAGTTCCTGTGCTGAAAATCTGCTGTGAGACTTTTCCTGAGAAGCAAAGCCACGTCTGTTTGCTGTACACAGAGCAACAACAGTACAAAGACCATCTAGGCCCAATATTTGAGTCAACAGGTATATTGAAGTTACTAAAGAACTCAGGTGAATCAAAGCAGAGGCAATGACAAAATAGTCCTGCTGTGGTGTAGACTGACAAAATCTATTCCACAGGAGAATTTCAGTCATGTCTGTCTTCCATCTTTCTCAGACACCAGCAATGGCCGTAAATGGCTGTTGAGTTGGTGGGAGAAATCTCGGCTGTGGGTTTGATGACTTTCTCATCTTTCTATGAAGGAATAACAGCTCCATCACTGTTCCTATATGTCTATGTGCCACTGCATTGTTCTGTGTATCTCATACTTATTGCTGCAGACCAAGAACCTCATAGGTCACTATAACACTTCTGTTTCACACAGGTCATGCCATGTCTAGGGGAAACAGATCACTTACCATAAAGGCTTATTTCTCATCTTGTTGCTGCTGGGAGGTGGTGAAGCTTTTCGGAGATAGAAGCATCCATAAAAGTGATATGGGGCTCTCTTTGCTTTCCCCTTTGTCTCTCTTTGCTTTCTGGCTACCATGAAGTGAATAGGCCTGCTATGCTACCCACTGCCATCATGTACTCCCTCAGCACAGGCACACAGGCACATATATAGTCAGTGAGGCTGAGTGACTGTGGACTAAAATCTTCTGAAACTGTGAGCTAGAGTCAACCTTTCCTACTTACATGTTGATTGTTTCAGGCATTTTGTCATTGAGATAGATGTTTGTTCACATATTTCTGGATAGATCGAAGTCCCAGCTGCTTAAGGCACATTAGGAACCAGCCAGAGGCAGTACATAGGTGTAGAACAGGGCTTGGCATGATTTGCCTGTTGGAACACAAAGGCTAATGGTGTTCTGCAGATACAGTTCAGAAGGACTCAATTCTTTAGGAACAACTCTGATGTGCAGAGACTAAAATCCTCACACACATGGGAAGTGAACAGAAATGCCATAGATAGTGCTGTAACACACAGGGATAAGTGCTGTTTGATTCAACTTACAGGAGCTGCCACCCCAAGGGCTGGAACTCCAGGTGTGCCACTATACCCAAGCTCCATGCTTACTTTCCCAAATAACTTTTTGGGGATGTGATTTACAGGCCATGCTTAAGAGTCCATAGAAAGGGTGTAGCTTAACAGACTCCAGGGTAGCCAGAGTTGTGCATGCAACAGTGTAGTCACTTTTGACAGTCAGTTTTAGAATATGTTCATTGCCCATGATAGGTCTCTGTACCCATGAGTCATCATGTCACAAATCACTCTCCCAATTCTCTCTCTCAATATCCACAAATCTACCTATTTTTGCTCTAGAGTTCCATATTCCAGACATTTGAGTGGACTTATACAACATTTATCATTTTGTACCTGCCTGACTTTCTTCTTTGCATAATGTCTTCAAAATTCATCCCTCCTGCGGTATGTGCCAGAATTACCCTTTATTCCCCCCTAGGTTGAATGATATCCTTTAGTTTCACAGTTTCAACTATATTTATGCTTGGGTGGCTTGTGTCTTTAAACTGCTTTTGGTTGTCATTAATGTTTGCATGAAGAATTTGAGTGTCTTCTTTTAATTTTCTTAGATAAAACTGCTGTATTAAGTGATAACTCTGTTCATCCATTAAAAGCTTGCCATGAAAACTTTAGGGGGTATATGACCAAGGGGGAGGGTCAAGATCATGATGGGGAAATCTACAGAGACAACTGAAACAAACTAGTGAGAACTCATGAATTTTTGATAGACAGCTGTGGAGCCTGCATGGGACTGGACTAGTTATGTAGCTTGGTCTGTATAAGGGGCCCCTAGCAGTGGGATCAGGATTTATGTCTGGTGCATGATCTGACTTTTTGAAGTCTATTGCCTGTGGTGGGACACCTTTCCAGCCTTGATGCAGGTGAGAGGGGCCTAGTCTTGCCTCAACTGAATGTACCAGTCTTTGCTGACTTCCCCGGGAGGCCTTACCTTTTTGGAGGAGGGGATCGGAGTGAGTTGTGGTTGTGTGTGGGTGCTGGGGAGGAGTGGGACGAGGGTGGAGAGGGGGAATCTATGGTTGGTATGTAAAATGAATACTTTATTAATAAATAAAAACCAACTTTTTATTTAGTATTTTTATATGTGTGTATAAAGTATGCATGTGAGGGCATGTACCTTTGCATGAACACATTACAGTTAGAGATGTGAGTGTATCCTCAGTTATTCCCCATATAATTTCTTATGACAGGGTTTCTCACTGAACCTGGGACTCCTGGGGTCTAGCTGTCCTCTCCCTCCTTACAGTGTGTGGTGGTGTTACAAACATGGACAGCCCTCCCTGGTTCTATGTGGCTTCTGGGAATCTGAATTCAGACCTTTGTGCTTTTGTGGCAAGTTTGTTACTCACTCAGCCATCTCTCCAGTGCTTTTGTGTGTTTTATTGTAAAGAAACAGGTAGAATGACCTTTGAACTCTTGTAGACTATCTTACTTTTTAGATAGCAATGGTCAGATGTGATGAGGAGCAGCTTCCTTGACACTTGCCCTCTTGCTCAAAGAATAGGAGGAAAAAAATGCAGAAACTATTTTTATGTGGAATAAAGAATACACTAAGAGGAGAAATTCCACATAATCATATTAAAAAGTGATGGTGCATTTTCAGGGAGCACCAAGCACACTGGAAGCTTAGGGAGAGTTAACGATGTGACTTTCTCTGGCCCTGTTTGCTCCCTGAGACTGAAACACAGCAAATTTATTTTTTTGGAAATAGTTGAGAAACAACTGCCCTAAGAATCCTAAATGTAAATCTCGACATTAAGCTGGTCCTCCCTTCCCTTGCCCCTTGAATCATTTATTTAAGTGGCAATAATAAAAGGTGTCAGCAATTCAGTTGTGAGCTCTGGGACATTTCTGTGCGCTGACCTTTAAGTGTTTCATGCTGACACGTGAGCTGTTCCTAATGTTTTCTATGAGATATGGTGTGACCGAGGGGTCAGGCATTCTAATGATAAGATTACCTTTCACGTTTTTTCCTGGCAGACCCAGAGCTTGACATTATAAATGTAGGGACCCTTTCACCTGGAGCTCTTCTGCTTATGGGAGATTATCTCACTGGCAATAAGATCACTGTGTAAGAGATGTAGGAAGCATAGAATCTAGTCCCCACCTCCTTTCTGGGTGTCTTTGTGGGATGTTCTTTTCATTCAGTCAGGAGAGTGAGCGTACTCTCTGTTTTGGGACCAGGGGCTGATGAGGCATTGGAAAAGAGGCTGCCTCTGTCATCTCAGCTTCCAGACATTTTTGAAGCCTGGCTACCCTTCTGTTCCTTCCCTAAAGTTTCAGTTATCTGTGGTTTTTGTTGATGGTTTTATTTCATTTGTAACCACAACCTTCTTCCTGCTGACTCCAGGGGAGTGGTATTTCAATCCTGGGGATGGGAATAGCATAAGCAATTAGAGGACTCAGAGGTAATTTACAAAGATATTCACTTCAAGAACTGTGAAATTCTTGTGAAAAAGCAATCGTCAATCACAAAGGGGCAGTGGCCATAGAAGGAGATTGAAGAAGAAGACAAGTTGGGGCAAGATACACAAGACTCATGAAAACTGACATTAATTCCAGCTTTCTAGGTCAGTGTCAACACAGAACAGAAATAGCACTTCCAATAGGATAAGAAGGTTCATTTGGAGCCATATGACCATGGCCCAGAAACATAGATGACATTTACCCCAAATTCCATGTTCCAATGTGATAACAGCTTCAGGAAATTTTACAGTAACAGAGCAAAGGTCATAAACCAACAGGCTTTTCAAATATATTAGTGAAAATATCAGATAGATGGGTTAGGGCAAAGCAGAGGAGTGCTGGCGACAGGCCCAAGACAACATCTGATGACATGGTTTGTTTTGGAGTTGGTGGAAGCTTGGAGTCTTTTCATATATTCCAAAGGATTTACTCCATAGCTGTGGAATGTTAGGCCACACACATAAGAGGACAGTGAGTATCCCTAGGCAATATTTAATTGGACCCTGGATCTGCAACTTTCTAATCTTTCCACAATCATCGAAATTCTTTTTTTTGTTAAGATTCATGTTTACGTGTCTGTGCTGGGTATGTGCACTTGAGTGTAGATGTCTGCAGAGGCCGGAAGAAGGCATCACAAGTCCTGCGGCTGGAGTTATAAGCAGTTGTGAGCTACCAGATGTGAGTGCTGGGGACCAGACTTGGGTCCTCTGCAGGAGCAGTTAAGAAGCTCTTTGCCTTTAAGTCACCATCTCTTCAGATACAACACTGAAGTTCTGCTTAATCAGCCTGTGGAAGGCTCTGTGAAAGGTGGGGCTTCTTTTATAGGAACTGATTTTCATACCAGCGAGACGGTGATGTATACATTCTATTTCAGCATACTGACTGATCTCGAATGTGCCAAGGGAGGGTGTAATTGTCCCTAAGTGGCACTTGAGCTGAGTATCCAGAGAATGAACTCAGAGAAAATGAGACTGTGGGGCTGGAGAGATGGATCAGAGGTTAAGAGCACTGAGTGAGTGCTTTTCCAGAGGAAGTATGCCACTGGAGGTTGGCTTTGAGGGTTTGTAGCCTCACCCCATTTCTGTTTCACACTCTGCCTTCTGAAGATATGATTTCCTAGTTTCCTGATGCCATATGTGGATTCTCCCTTGGAGCCATAAGCCAAATAAACTATTTCTTCCACACATCTATTTTGGCCATAGTGTTTCATCACAGCAGTGAAAAGCAGTTCATACCGTCATACTGAAAGCTTTCCCAGAACAGGAAGATCACTGTGACTGAACATAAGTGAGAGAGAGCCACTTGGGGGTGCACTAAGCTTTTTTGCATTCCACCTATGGCTCTTTCCTGGGAAGGATGGGTGATTAAAAGGAGATACCGTCTGTGAAGGTATCTTAGATCTTGTCTATGAAGTTGGATGATTCTCATGTAACGTGTCAGCACTTGCTTATAAGAGCAGTTTGAAATTAATGGTAGTGAACACCCCAAGAAGTCTTCCCAGTTGCTTACTATCTTTATTAGACTTAAGATTTCATATTTAACAGTTATCAAACATCATAAACCCTCAGTCATGAGATCTCATTAGAGATGAGTCCCAGTAAGGAGATAAAAAATTTTGACCACTTGCAGCATATTCAAATGAAAGCTGGTGCTAATGAAATTATTCTTATGTAATTAGATATATATTCAGTAATGTCCCAGGTTGGTTCAGCGTCATGGTTGGACTGCTAATTTTTATTCTTTCCAGGCACAGAGCTATTTCTCTCTGAAGATTTGTGCCACAAGTAGCCCCCGAAACTGGCTGAGTCTGAAAGCAGAGATGTCTTAGAAGCAGAATTCACCGTGACATCTTTAAGAAAATCAAGTTCACCTGTCTACCCTCACTCCATAAGCTGGAGGCTTAGGATAGAAAATGCAAGAAAGGCCTTACCTTGTAACTTTTAATGCAAATCCAAATTGGCAGGGTCAATTTTAGCTGACCAAATCTGCTGTCACTTCTAGGCTCTGCAGATCTTGTTCCCTTATATATGTTTATTCCTAGTTAGTCCCAGTTCGTGAGACCAGAATCGTACGACATGTGTCCCATTTCCTCTTGACAAACTGCTCAGCCCCACACACAGTCATTAACTTTCCTCTCCTTCTCTAGGTTTTATGGTACTCAAAATGAGATAGTTTTATTTCTGATATTCCTAAGGAACACCCTGCCTCAGTGTCCCTGTTTGCATCAGTGAAGCATGGCTCAACATGTGCAGGAATGGGTGAGTTACAGAGCAGAGAAGCCTTAACCTCACCTCCACATTCTTCCATTTATTTTATGTAGATAAAATACAATGAATAAAATAATGTGGGAAATAACCTTTTGCTATTGATGACATCCCCACCCCATTGGAGTAGAAGAGGATGGCTCTGATTTTTTTCTTGTTCATGCCTACTGTGCTGAGACCAACATCATCCTTCTGGTTCTTGTGTGTTGGACTCAGCTGACGTCATGTATTGCAAATCCTTCCCTACCTTCAAGTAGAAGTGCCAACTGACACGGCCTCTGAAGAGAAGACAGTGTTCCCAAGCTTGGCGATGATGTTTCTGGAAACATACTTCATTCCAAAGAACCGTGTGGGTGTGTGCATGTGTGTGTTAGAGAGAAGTAACAGTTTTGAGATCTTAAGCAGCTGACACTAACAATTAGTCCTTTCCAGGTGGGTCCTGACAATGTTGAACTTGGAACCAAATGTAGTTCCTCCTCCCTGCCGCCAGGGAAAGGTGGATGGGATTCTTGTAGGTGTAGAACCTGGCATACTGAAAACAAACTTGAATGAAATTCCTGACTATCATCAACTAGCCATTCCAAAGGCTAATGCATTTTTAGATTGAGTAGAAACTGAAAAGGCAGCTTTCTTTGGGGGTAGATAACTCTGCCTCAGAAACTATTTATTGATTTTTCGGTTTCAGATCAACATAAATCATGCAAAAAGGTAAAGATATGCCAGTTAGAGTCTCCATGGCAGGGGGCAAGGGATCAGGCTTCCTTTTTCACACTTATGCCAAAAAATTTCTGAAAATTAATCAATAGTCAAATAATTCAAGTGACAGATGGATCCTTCTTGTACAGACTAATATCTCCAAGATGTCACACAATAAAAACAGTGGCCACACATAATGCATTTTATTGGACATTACTCAAGCTTTTACTGATTCCATCACTTTTAACTAATTTTTTTCTCCATCAGTCTCTGGAGATAGGAAGGTAAAAGAAACCTCAAAATAAAATTTAGGCTTTACATTACAGTGCTCAGCTTGCCTATAATTTTAAAACAGAAAGTAAACTTGCCTATTCCATATCAGTTGAAAAAAATGATAGTAGGTTACATCTGAGAGGTTTTTATAGATCATAAAACATCCAATTTAAGTGCTACTTGAATTATAACTTGATTTTCTTTTAGTTCTTTTGTTTTGGAAAGTTTTCATAGTTTGGGGACTTTCGTCTTATAGAATATGCTATTATCTTCTTTGTCTACCTGTATAATATTCTTTTATTTTTCATAGTTCTATGTCTGTGGAAGCATGTGCAGCACTTGCCTTAGTCAGTGTTCTATTGCTGTGAAGAGATAGCATGATCAAAGAAATGCTTTTAAAAGAAAGTATTTAACTGGAGACTTGTTTAAAGTTTCAGAGGCTTGGTCCATTATTATCATGACATGGGTGTGTGGTGCTATTCAGGCAAGTATGATGCTAGAGCAGCAGCTGAGGGCTTTACATCCTGGTCCATAGGCAGCAGGCAGGAAAAGTCTGCATGGGTTTTTGATAATCTTCTTCCAATCCTAATCCTTCTAATCTTTCAAACAGGTCTACTTTCTGCTGACTAAGCATTCACATATATGAGTCAATGGAAGCCACTTTTATTCAACACATAGTCTATTTTTAAAATGACAAATTTGGGGGGAAGAAGCCTCAGAGTTCACATTCTATGCAGGCCTTCTACTGGTTGTGTGGTCTGAGCATGTTTCTTCTTCCTTGAGATTCCTGTTCAAACATCAAAAGGAGTCAGAGAGGAATCTGTTAGAGTGACTAGGAGGAGGAAATGAAGTATGTATGTGGCCCTTTTAGTTCTTCTTTCCATCAGGGTCATCACCAAGGGTGCAGTCACCCTACATGGACAAGAATGCTGTCATTCTATGGAAGGACGTGCTGCCATACTATATGGAGTGCTGTCATCTTGTATGGAAGGGGTGCTGGCATCCTATGTAGAAGGGAGTGCATGTTACCCTATGTAGAAGCTCTGTGATCTAACATTTTATAGAAAAATCTTGATCATATAGAAAACTGTAAAAAGAAATCTTAAGAATATATCTAAAATGGTGAGCCAGTGTATTAGAAAAATTTCTTAAATTATTTTTCACTATTAAGGACAAAAAGATATGTTTTTTAGCAGTGACTATTCATATAGTGTTGTAGTTTCATTTCTGTTGTTAGAATAAAATCACCTGACAAAAATTCATTTCGGGGGTGGGGGAAAGGGGTTTATTAGGTTTACAATTTCAGGTCACAGTTGACTTCCAAGGGTCAATCAAGGCAAGAGCTCAAGCAACATCTCTGTAGTCAAGACCAAAGACACAATAAACACATCAGCCCTTCCTTGCTTGCTTTCCCTCAGATGGTTTTCCCCTTTATGACACTATTCAGGGCCCCTCTAGGGAATTGTGCTGCTCACAGTGGGCTGATTCTTCCTATATCAAATGACAATGAAGACAATTTCCCACAGACATGCCCACAGGCCAAACTAATCTAGATACTTTTTTATTCAGTTTTTCTTCTCATGTGATTCTAGGTTGTGTCAAGTTTACAGAACCAATCAGCATATTTGGTATACTCTAATATTTAAAGTAGTTTAAAATTTTATATAATATATATCATATATATATGTTAGTCCCTTTTCCACTCGAACCTAACCATGCAGCATAATTTTTAGTTTTCTGTATTCTGTGTGTCCTTAGTAGGGAGAAGTCATGGTTCCATTAGTGTGCGCAATTAAATAATACTAATAAATCATGTTTGATTAATGTAGATAATTATGATGTATAATAGAGAAAATCTGTTTATGATTAAATTATCTTTGTAATTTTTCTTGACCTTTAAGACAAAGTTGGTATTTATGAAGTATCACATCATTAGTTACTGGTTAGTGGGTGTTGGGTTAGGTATGCAGTGTCTGTTCCCATAAGGTCAGGCTGCATTATCAGTTTAAAAAAAATCTCATAAACACAAAAGATTATATCTTATTCATACTATTGGAAACCAAAAATTATGAATGAGGTTAAAGTAAATCAAACATAGTTCTATTTGTGTAATGTCTTGAAGGCTTCCAATGGGATTGGTTTTCGTTGATTAATATGACACCATTTTGACTTTTATTTTATTACTGTATGCATACTATGATGGCAGGATCAAGACAGGATATATAATTTGTGGTGCAAAATTCTAAGTGAAGATTATGTGTGATTCCATGTTGGTGACAGTAGATAATTAGATGAAGGGTGAGGTCCTTCTGAGAATGGGGACTTATGCAACTCACTCACCCACGAGGTCAGCCCTGGGAGGTGACCTCTGTTTCCAGCAGTCCTTCTGAGACCCAGACAGTCTGAGATGATCAGAATAGCAATGGTTTCTGTGGCAGGAGTGGCACATTGCAGTTGTCACTTTTGCCAATGTTCTAAGTATGTCACACAGCACATATAACTTTGACATATTTTGGAAAACACTCAGTCATCATTGGAAGACAAACTGGAATGACTGGTGACCAGTGCTGAGGATCACCTCTGACTTGGGTTTTGATTTTGTGTTGGAAGGCAGCATCCAAATGAGAGGAAGCGTGTTTCCTGGGTGGAGGAGAGGCCAGTCCTGCTCATTAAAAGCAGAGGTAAAGGAACAGTGGTGTCTGCCTGCAGAGAGTCCTCAGCACCCAGACTGCCCATCCTTCTTGTTGAGAAACTGAAGACTGGCTTTCTGTCCCCTACATTGTACAGACTGAGTGTGCAGAGTATCCTCGGCTCTGAAGCATGTTCTGTGGCAAATGTTCTTCAACTTTAGCAAGTTCTACAATGACCAAGGCTGCTAACCCACCCTTGTCTGAAGTTCCCGAATCAGCAGTAGGTCTGAAGTGCTCTGGTATTTGCCTAGGAATGAGAAACAAAACGATGAACCATCCCCACTTGACTATATAAACTGAAAATCTCCAGCAGCTTCAGCAGACCATCAGGTGACATGAGGAGCCAACAGTGTATCTCTGGTCCTCAGTCAATAGACCGGAGAGCCAGGAGAATGCTGCTCCAGGGTATAAAGCCAAAGAATTTGTACCAGAATCTTAGCCCAAAGGAAGTGGGAGGTCCCATGTCCCTGGATAAACATTAGCAGATAGAAAGAATCACTTCTTAGTCTTGTGTTCTATTCCAGTGTACTGCAGATAGGGTTAGGACTATCACCTGGGGAGGTCAATCTGCTTTCTCCGTCTATGGACTCAAATGTTGATTATTATGTTGCAGATATGAAGTAATGTCCTCCCCTGTCCCACATGCAAACAAGAGTTCATACATTGAAGATGTGATCCCGGGTAGTGGATTCAATCATTGAGAGGGGTTTAGACCTCAAGGGCTCTGCCTAATCAACAAGTCAGTAACAAGATGGATGCTGGGGGGAGGGGGATGGAGGAGACAGAGGAAACTTTCTGAGATGGAGCTTAGTTAGGGGAAGTAGGTCACACAGAAGTACCTTGGGGTGTGTCCTTGATATCTATGTGTCCCTTCCTTCCTCTGTCTCTCTTGGCTTCCTGATTGCCACCAGGTAGCTTGCACATGAGTAGGAGCTGTGCAGAGATCCAGCTGGTACAGAGAAGAATCCAAAAGGAGAAGAAAATCCTAAGTACTCCAGTCACAGCCATTAAGTACTGAGGTGCTTAAAATGTCATTCTGATAAATGAAATGCGATGTGTGGAATACTGGCAGGCACTTGCAATTTAGATCTCATTCCCAAGGGAGTCCCACTCAGGCCTTTTTGTAGGATATATTCTGAGGATTTCTTCACTTTTGGACACTTGAAACTACTAAGTAATAGTTTAAGCTCAGAGATAAAGTTTTAACTCAACAAGCCACTTGCCAACTCTGACATGGTCTGATGTCTCCAGTGTCCCTGACTGTCTTGTTCCTCATCCCTTGTGTTTCTTGTCTTCTCCCTGGGGCCTCCAAAATCCCACTTTAAATTTTTAAAGTATTCCCTCTTTCGAGATATATTAGTTTCTTGGAAACAAGAAAGGATGGGTGGATGGACAGGCAGCAGAATCATCCAGATACTTCTTCATATGAATAGCAGAATGCTTTTCTTTGGGTGCAGGCTGGCCTCCCATGGATATCAGCCAGCCATGGTAGATCAAGTTGCAGTGAGACTACTAGGTACTTCCTCTTTTATTAAGGCTGGATAAGGCAACTGGGTACGTGAAATGGGTCTCCAAAGCAGGCAACACAGTTATAGACATCCCCTGCTTCCAAGGAAAACAGTGGAGGAATGGTTGGGAGATAGTGGTGGTGGTGGAGATAGAAATAGGAGGAAGGAGAATATTTGATTAGAATATACAAACAACATAAATAAATAAGCAAAAAGATGAAAAAGCAGGAGGAGAAAGGGGAGGAGGAAGAAGAGGAGGAAGAGGAAGGGAGGAGAAAAAGAAAGAGGAGAAGGAAGAAGAGGAGGAGGAGGGGAGAAGGAGAAAGGGGAGGAGGGGAGTGATGTTGTTCTCATAGTTTAACATGCTCTTATGTCCAAGTCAGCCTTCTTTTAAGGGAAAGAGAAAGGAATGTGAGGGTGATGTGCTAAGACCGTAAACAAAGGAAGACTTTCTCACAAAATAATATGGTGAAATAGCAAAAGTTAGAAATGCAGGGTGCTCAAAATCTAGGATACTGCTTATTATGCATATTTTCAAGTAACATGAAGAAGTCATTATTTTAGTTATTTTTCTGCTTCTGTGATAAAATACCATAACTAAGACAATTTGTAAAGTAAAGCACGTTCTTTGAGGCTTATATAGCTTCAGGGAGTTAGAGTCAGTGATGGTGGACCAATGCATGGGTGGTAGGAATAGCAGAAGATTTGTACATAGATCTGCAAAGTAGGAGACATAGAAAAAGACACACTGGGAATAACACTAGTCTTTTGAAACCTCAAAGTTGACCCCCAGTGACAAGGCCATACCTTCTAATCCTTCTTAAACAGTTCCACCAACTGGGGCCCAAGTATTCAAACATGTGATCCTATGGGAACCATTCTCATTTAAACACCACAGCCATAAACATTCAGGATATTAGCAAATAATTGGTGTGTATGTTGTTTGAGTGGTGTGTATGTGTGTGTGTGTATGTGTGTATGTACTTGTGACAGTATGTGTGAATGTATGTAGAGACTAGAGGTTGATATCAGATGTCTTCCTATTGTTTCTCACCTCACTTTTTGAGTCAGGGTCTCTCACTGACCTCAACCTCTGGGTTGTAACTCCTTTGAGGGGTCAAGTGATCCTTTCACAGGGGTCACCTAGGAGCATTGGAAAACAGATATTTACATTATGATTCAAAACTGTAGCAAAATTACAGTTATGAAGTAGTAATGAGAATACTTTTTATGGTTGGAGGCTGCAACATTAGGAAGATTGAGAACCACTGCCTAGAGCTTGCTGTTTTGGCTTGACTGACTGGTCAACAAGAAAGTCCGTGTGATCCTCATGGGTCCAGCTTACCAGTTCTGGGGCACAGATGAGCAGCGTGCCCAGCTTTTGCATAGGTGCTGAGAAATCCACACTCAGGTCCTCGTGATTATGCAGAAGACATATTACCTGCTGAGCCATCTCCTTTTCCACATGGGCCTTTTTTGAGATGGAGTCTTGTTATATTGTTCAATCTGGGCTCAAATTTCTGGGTTCAGTCTCTTGCTTCAGGAGATTAGAGTCTGTGCCACTGTTATAGCTTCAAAATTATTTGATTTTTAAGTGATGAATCAAGTAGGTTCTGTTTATATGAAGATTAAGATCTCAAATATGGTCTATAACTTTGTTTTGTCAGTTTTTAAGCATAAGGGTTATTGCTGCTTTTTTAAAAACTTAATATGGAAAATGCTTCTTCCATAATGCTAAGACTAAAAGAAGGATATAAACACTAACTTGTCTTAAATATGTACTGCAAATTAACATTTTAGAACACTTATTTAATGCTGTTTATCTTCAGTATTGATATTATTGATTTTAATTTGTTTCTGATATTTTTCAAACATATTTCCTTTGGAATCAGGAAAATGTTAATTTACTTTTATCCATAAGCACTGTAGGATTTGAACATAAAGAGAGAAGCACTGAAAGAATTGAGTGGGAAGAGAGAGAAAAAGAGAGATGTGTGTGTGTGTGTGTGTGTGTGTGTGTGTGTGTGTGTGTGTAAAGGCAATAAGAAGAGACACATTTTTGTTTAAATCCCTGGGACACATTTTAACGCTGTGTTTTCACACCATGGCTTCTGATTGTGAGGAGCCTAGGATTCAATAATAAGGCTACAAAAAGATTGCCACGCAAAATTTCCTGGCATCCTTTAGAGTGAAATGCAGACAGTGGTTTCCTTTTAATCATAATCCTGAAAACAACAATTAATTCCTTACATCACTTTAAAGTAATTTACATATTGATAAATGAGTCACTACATGTGGAAGCTCTGGTGTTTGAAGAAAGTATTTTCTTCTCTCTCTGCTTCTCTGACTTGTCTGGAGTCCTCCCAAATCAGTCAAGGGGATAAGAAGCCTCGTCCCTATGGACCATGATGTCCCTTTGTCCCCAAGGCAGTCAGTCCAGTGTATCCTGGATTAGGCCATGAATATGCACAGAGCAGGACAAGGGAACGGCTCCCCACACTGCAGTGCCTGAATTACAATTTCAAAATGGAATGAGTTAGATAGTTATTATCAGTGTAATTATTCATAAATGTGCCTAATTATTCATAATTATTCAGAAGCATATTACTTCTCTGATTGCCATGAGTGATCCTTGAGCTCAATTACAAGTGGGTTCTGGTCACAGGACTCTATTTCCCCTTCTGACTCAGTGAGTCGGGATCTTGTCTGCATAGCTTTAGGAGCCCTGGTGTCGTCTGGCCCTTTAAATACACATAGCAAATCTGCTGTTGGAAACCCCCATGGCTTCAAAGGCCCCACTGTCTTGTCTCCCCTTTCAGGGCCCACTCTTATTTGGGTTCAGCCTGTTCCTTTGAGGGCGCACAGTAAGGCTGTTGTTTAATTAGGACTCTTGTTGTCATTCCTGTGTTTGATATCTTAATAACACTGAAAATCGCACACAGGAAAACAGGCCAACAAAGAAGGGACCATCGTGCTTGGGGAGGAAGAAGCCCTGGAGGCTGGGCCATCCATCCCACTAGATCTGCTGCAGGAGCTTCTTGTAAACAGACAGCCCCTCCCCTGGCAGGTGGGGGGAACAGCCTTATTCTATTTAACACTCTACATCTGTAGCCTGGATACATACACCATGCACCATGCTACCGAGGGTCAGTCATTTCAAAACAGCATCACCTCAGAAAGCGACCATTTCCTGCTCTGTTTGAAGTTCACTGTGTTCTTAACATGGTGCACCTTGGACATGGGCTCATTCTTGTCTGAACCCTCGCTAGTACACAGGCTTCAATGATTGAACCACAGCTCAATTTCTTTATTCCCCCCTCTTTCCCTGGAAAACATTACAGCAATTACCATATTGTAGGGCGGCATTATGAAGTGCAAATTAGCATATAGATTAGTTCTGGGGGGCAGGGAGGAGAGGTGTGTTAAGATCTTCCTAATCATGTATAGTGCTGCACAGAGCTCTGAGCAGACCTCTTTCAGGTCCTGGTTGTCCTATCTTGTGTGTGTGAACATATTAGGTGGGTCACAGTGGATAATTTCTGGAGGTGAGGGTGGAGATACAAAGATAAGTTGGCAGTGATCATACAGATATACCCCTCAGACATGGACAGCAGTAGTTCAAGATTCGTTTCATGCCTGTCAAGGCTTTCACCAGCCGCCCCCTCCCCCCATAATATAGTATTTCTGATTGGTTTATCAAGAGCCACTGTAACAAGAATCACTGCTTTCGGGTTTGTGTTTGGTCCAAGAAAAGAAAAAAGGCTCAAGTTTTACTGAAGGTACAAAGAGACAAAGAAAACAAAAAGGTATAACATGGAACTAAGACTTTTTGTTTTTCTTTATGTTACAAATTTGTCAAAAAGACAATATGCAAAAAGAAGAGAGCTCCTTTCTTGCTGCCCACAGAAGACAGTAATCTTATTGAATTGTGTTTGAGACTCGCTTCCTCTGTACAGGTTTGCAAGCAATCATTCATGGTCCCGTAGTTCACGGGTTCCTAGTACCCATCCACATAACACGGTGAGTGGGTGAAGTGCAAGCCCTGGACCTAGTCATTGAAGTCCCCAAGGAGGATCTTTTGCAGTATGGATGCAGAACATAGCTCTCTCTGATGGCTGAGGAGTGAGTTCAGCAGAGGAGCATGAGGATTGGAACGGCCAGGACAACTTCTATGGAGTTGTTATAAGAGTAAAGCTTCCTCTTAAGCATAACTATTTTTGCGAACACTCCAAATGTTCCAAATGTCACCCAACATCCAGGATGATGCATAACAGGAAAGCACCAGGAAAGAGATGGCTCTGTCAGGGGACCTGTCTAACAGAACAGATGGACTCCACAGAGGTGAATGGTTGAAGATAAACCTAGAAGCATCGAGAGGGCCTAAGACAAAAACGTTCTTATCTCAATCTTATTATCTTTGAGAATGGATATATCAGGGTAGCAAGCTGCCTCAGAGGGTAAGCACTTGCTTACCGCAGCCTGATGCCCTGAGTTCAATTCCTAGAACTGAAATAAACGTGAAAGGTGATCACTGACCCCACATAGTTTCCTCTGTCTTCCATGCACCTCCCCATTATAAATACACATAAAAATAAAGTAAAATGGCTCTAACAGTAAATGTTTCAGAAAAATACTATGTAGTAAGTGAGATTATCTAGTTTTTCTCTATGCAGTATGCAACTTCTCAGATATAGTAGGCTTTTTGTGTGGTTTGATTAACTCATTAAATTTGAAATCTTTCACTGAATTAGATACAAAACTACTAAACTCAGGGCTCAGTCTTAAGTATATGACTTTCTCTGTGACAAATCTGTCACTAAATTTAGCAGCATGTATAAAAAAACCCCATATTTTAATGGAATAAATATGATTTAGTGCAAATTCTGCCTTTATCTATAGCCACCTTCTCAGCCATGGTCACCTCAGTTAGGGTCACCTGCTCAGCTATGGTCACTTCATCTAGGGTCACCTTCTCAGCTCTGGTCACCTTCTCAGGCTTTGGTTGGGATGTAGGGAAAATTAGCTCAGCAGAATAAAAAAATAAAGACCCCCTGGAGTAGATGGACTCAGAAGATAGATGAGTCAGTGCTGGCCAGAGAAGACTTTGTTCCCCACAGTGGCCTGAAAGGTCAGAAGTCAAAACACTATAGCTCGGAGCCTGACAGACGACACAGGTAAAAGCTGAGAAGCAGGCACACCTCTTTGCTTGCAAGGCACATACAGGAACAGATTGGGTCCCATGAACGTTTACTCAGGGTTCGGTCAAGACACAGATTGCTGGGCAAGATAGGACAGCTGGATCATAAGAAAACCATTTGCATATGCATAAAATTGCACCCCATTCCAGGTTCCAGCCCTGACATAATTTACCATTCTATCACTCCCTAGGTCCTAACAAGACATTGGGGTATATTCTGTAGTGAGTGCCTTTCACTCATGTCTCCAAAGGCATCAGGGTCTTGGAAAGAGGGGTCTGACACAGCATGTATTTAATAAATACTTGTGGAGGAAATGTTAGATTAAATAAAAAAAATCCCTTTTATACAACTTTCAGGTCCTGTGACTTTTATTGATTATAACCGATTCCCAACAGCTATTGTTTTCATTTCCCCCGCCTCAACAATTATTACTGGTACTACAGCTTTTTTTTTTTTTTTTTTTTTTTTTTTTTTTTTTTTTTTTTTTAGTAAATCTTATTTTTAAATTATATATTTAGTAAATATATAAATTTAATATAATAAATAAATTTAATAAGTTAAATTTAACAAAAGCTTCTTTTGAGTAAGAAGGTTCTGAAACTGGGCAGCATTCTGCAGTTCATCCAATTACGTATTAAATTGGATGGCACTTCCCAAGTATAGAGGCAGCTTTGAGACAAAGTTATCAATTTACCTTTTGTCCTTGTCACTGCCTCTAGATCCAGGCATTGTTAACCACAGGTGTGGCGGAGGCGTGACATTGAAGGGCAACTTTGACTTGGTAGGGTGGGTACTAGGGGAGGAGAAGAAAGAGAGCATTTGTCTGTGCTGACAGGCATCATGGGAAGGAATATGCCTCAATCTCTCTAAGCCTCAGTTTAATGATGTTACAAGGGAGAGATAATTCATATGTTGCTTGTATAAGAGGGGCAACTACTAAGTCCTTTTTGTTAGCACCCAATAAAGTACCTCCTACTAAGCTCTCCCTTCTGTTGGTATTGGTATGTACATACATTATAACTTCTGTGCTTGAGCCGTGACCTTTCTGTGGGAATAATGGAGGCTCAGAGTCCGAATGTGTGGGAAGACACATACTTTTTGTGATTTGTTTGCAACTAGAGTCAGAGAAACCCAAAGTCAGGACACTTACTTGCTTTTCTTTCTGGGTTAAATGAGACTGAGAGTTCAGAGTTCAAGAACAGACAGCCTTGAGCACATGAAGAATCAATCTGTCTCCAACAACTATTTAATTCGAATGAAGGCTGCTTTTTTTTCCTTTTATTATTATTATTATGAACAAAGAAGTCACACTTTCTAACCTTGTATATCCTTATTCAAGGTCCCTTCCCCCTCCCACCACATCAGGTCATTCTTTCTTCTCCACAAATCCCCAGGGAAGTGATAGACTGTTCTTTTAAGGTTGAGCAAGCAAGCTAAGTGAACTAGACCACAGGAAGATCCACAGGACCAGCAAATCCTGGAAGACATATAGAAAAAGCTATGGGTGAAGCATTTCTGGTGGTGGAAGTAGCACTCAGTCACTGTGATGGGGCATGTGTGTCTGGAATCATCCACCTTGTTCCTTACCCATGGGAAGGGTTTTCTGATGATTTTAGGGCACTTCATTCTTCATATTTTACTAGTGGGTATCACATCAGCATAGTTCAAGTTCCAAACACACATACACATACACAGACACACTCACTCACACACACACAGATATCCAGACACACATACAGATTCACACACAGAGATCCATGCATAGACACACACATACACACTCACACACATATACACAGGCACAGGCATACATATATATAGATATACACATAGATACACATATAGATATCCAGACACACATACAGATATACACAGAGATCCATGCATAGACACACACATACACACAGAGACACAGATTCACACTCAGACATACACACATACACATTCACATATACACATACATACAGACACACACACGCATCTGGGGCTCTTTTCCTTCTCTTGGCAACATTGTTAATGAGTAGTATAATAGCAAATAATGGGAGAGTAGTGTTCTTTCAGAAAAAAAACATGGTAATATGTTCTTAATGCAACCTCACACACAGTTCAAATGACAATCAGGCATGGCAAATAAGATTTGAGGATCTGATTCACAGACTCCAATTCAGCTTGCTGTCCCGAGGCTGCTGTCAATTGGGGGAACAAGCCTCCTGTCGTGTTTCTGAGCACTAGTCTACCTCCATGTTAGTATCCATGCTGGTGAGCTTACGTGCCATGCTCATGTCTTTTGACTTTTTCCATCAATACAGTTTTTGGTGGTGTCATCCTTTTATCTACTTGACAGAGGCAGTGGATGTCAGAATTAGGAATTAGGAAGCAGAGAGAGCAGGACTTCAAAGTAGTGCTGTTTCTGGATTTAGAGCCTTAGCTTCTATATCTATTTAAATATCTAGTTAGTCTGACATTTCTTTCCTACCACCTGACTTCAATATCTTCTCTGTTCAAAAGACACCCTCTCTCTTTTTTTCATTGTCTTCTTTTTCTTTTGCCTTCACTGAGATAAACCGAGCTTTATAATTCTCTCAATTTCTTTAAAAAAAAATCTCCATAATTGCTTAATACCCCATTGCCAACAACCTTCACTCATCTGTCGACTGGAAAGGCAGGTTGTAATTCTGTCTCTGGTTTGCAAGATTCCCTACTAAACCGAAACCCTTAAGCTATGTTCTTGCAGACTGGGACATTAGCAAGATCTCTCGATTGAATTACAGAATTGCATTCCACCAAGGATTCAGTTTGTAGAGTACTTAACATTGAACTACATGAGGAGGCACAAGAGTAATGGGTCTTTTCAGTAACATCAGCCTTTTTTCCTTCAGTAAATCAAAGGCAGTATTACAAGACTTTCAGTTATATGGCATGAATGGAGTTAAAAGAATACAGGGGCTGGCAATAGCCCCAAATTAAAGCATTCCTATCATCTCCTGAAGGCTTATTCTTTTCCTTATAGTTGTTAATATGAATAATTTAAGAATCTGGGAGCTTTTCCATGATTTGAAACTTTGGGGGTGGGGTAATGGATTTCACAGCTTCCATTGCCCCTAAGCTGCAAGACAAGAAATTACCTATCCTGTTCTTCCTTTCTGTGAGGGACTGCTTTGGGGATTTTCTGATGTAATTCTTTGAAACTGGGTGCTTTGCCCTCCAATCTTGGCACTGAGCTTATGGGGTCACTGCTAGTTGTAACACAGCCAGTGTGCTCTCCTGACTTTGATAGTGACAGAAATAAAGGGGCCACCATAGAGAATCTCCCACCCACAGCCTGTAGAGTGATTTGGCTTGTCCTCTACAAATCTATGCATCACAGGCTTGGTCACCCTTCTGATATACAACTAGATGGTAGTTACAAGGTACAACCTACAGGAAAGAACTCAGTCATTGTGGACATGCCCCTGAAGGTGATCTTGGGACCCTAACCTTCATTTCTGTTCCTTGTGTCATCAGTAAACACACACTTTGCTGTATGCTCTTGCCATGATGTACCACAGACCAAGAGGCAATGGAGTCATGTAACCATGGCTGAAAACCCTGAAACTGTGAGCCCAGATAAACCTTCATTCTTCTTTCTTCTCTTCTCTACCTCCTCTTTCTGAGACAGGGTGTCATGTGTCCTAGGCTACTCTGTCCCCAGGTATATAGCCATGGACAAACTTTGAACTTCTAAAGATTGCAGGGGCATGCCACCAAGCCTAGTCTGTGTGATGGTGGTGATTAAATCTGGGGATTTGTACATGCTCAGGCATGCACTCCACCAACTGAGCTACATCGCAGCCCCACCTTTCTTTGACAAAATTTGATTGTTTGGCTCATTTTATCTCAAGTAATAGAAAAGTTTATTAATATTCCCAGAAGGCTTCAGAGGCAACACCATTGAACCTGAGCAACCTTGTTTGGCTGGGAGTTCCAACCAGAGGTTTCTTTTACTTCTAATCTGGATTTAACTTTCAAAGTAGTTCTGAATCCGGGAATTTCAACCCATGTCTTCCATGATTTCATGAACAATGTTCATTTCATGGAAAATTTCTGAAAACTTTACTGGTTTGGATTTTTAATCACACTTTCTTCACATGAAGAAACATGGAGAGAAAGTAGAGAAAACAAGAAAAGTGTGGGAGTTATAAAACTTGCGTATAGAACCCTAACAACTTTCTTTTGAGTCATGCTTGTGCTCCTATTGTGGTGTGGTTATACAAATTGGTGGAATACCTTTAAAAAGAAAGCAAAAGTTAATCAGTTAAATTTTTCAAAAAAAATTCCAACCCTGTTCAAGTTCAAAACTAAAGGAAGTTCTAGAAAAGGAACGGAATTATCAATATGTGGAAAGTTGTTTTAAGGGCCAGCTATGGTGGTACATATCTAAAATCCCAGAGCTCAATTCAGGAAGAATTCAAGCCCCCTACCTGAAAATAATCAGCAAAAAATGTTTCAAAAGAACTTTAAGGATTTAAAAAATGTTTTAAACTCTTTTGTCAATATTATTGCACATGATAGAAAGTTTTAAGTTACTGAGAATCTTCTTTTTTGTTGTTAGTAATTTTTTTATTTGCTAAAAAGACATTTTCCCATGTATCCCCCTGCTCCTTTCTCCCCTCCTCTCAACCCCTCCCAGTCAGCCTTCAGCTTCCCTCCCCCTCCCCAGATCAGTGTAATAGCTCATTTATCTGAAGTTTGAAAACACTGTAAGCTTTGGACATGCTTCCTTGTCCCCTTTATGTTACTGATTACTGGACAAAGACCACTGGATTTTACTGAAAGAGAGAGGAAGAAGAGATCCTTGCTGACACAGTGAAGCTAGAAACCCAAGCACCAGCTCTACTCCATACTTCCACAACCCAAAAATCCATTTCAGCAAGTTGGCTATGAGAGTTTGGAAATGACTGATAAGGATTTCTGGGCGCCTACTGATGACATGTGAGGACCAGGAAACTCTTCTTCCTCTGAAGGAGGCTGCCTGAACATCACACACACAGACATGCATACACACACACACACACACACACACACACACACACACACTATACACTCTTCATAAACACACTACATACACACACCATACACTCATACACACATTACACATCCCATACTTCACACATACATATCACATACATACACACCACACACAAACACATATCATATATTGCACATACACAACACACACATACACACACCACATCTCCACACACCATATATCACACAAATATATCATGTGTATTATACACAATACATATATTACACACACAGCTTATACCATACATACACCATATACACCACACACCATATACTATACCTACATGCCATACACCACAGACACATTATACACAGGCACATAACATATACATACATACATACCACAAACCACAGACACACCCTACACACACACACACACACACACACACACAGAGACACACACACACACACCTATACCTCTACTATTTCTGCAAGCATTAGTAAGGCTGTTTTTCTGTCTCTATCTTTTAGAGACCATCCCAGCCAAATGAGGTCAGGCTGAGAATTTTCTGAGGTAGTGCTACATGAAGCTATTTTCAATAATCCTGGCAGTATTTTAGGCTTTTTCTCTTAAATTATCTAAAACTGTTCTCTATATAATTTTGGGGAGCAAGCTAAAATAAACAAAAGGTATACAAAGTTAGTAAGAAGTGCAAAGGTAAATCTGAAATTCTAGAAGGCTCTGGTAGTTACAAAGACAGGTGTCAGCAGCAGGAAGACCTCTGATTACCTTGTGTTGTTCCATGGACACAGCCCAACCCTTCCTGTAGAGAGCTGACCTGCTTGCATGAACACTCTGCTGTTGGTGAGTTTGGTCCAGAGGAAGAGATGAAGCTATCAGAGACAACATGGGCATCCTGATTGCTCCTGATCAATAAGGAGCTTGGGTGTTGGTGAAAAGAAGACTTGTCTCTGGATGAGCACTTGGAGAATATTTGGTGTTTCTTTGGGGATGACATGCCTGAGACTGCATGCCTTTCTCCATATGAGAATTCCTGAGGAAAAATGAGTTCCCACCAACTATGAGATTATTTCCTTCATCTATTGTTGTTTCTAATGAATATTTCCTGACCAGTTAACTAGAAGTCTGTTGTCCTTCTAATAAAGAAGATATTAGAATAAAAAATGTATTTATTGTCCTCATTTTAAAGTCTTAATTAAAGACCCACACCATTGACAAAACCATTGAAAGTGGAAACAAAGAAACATGTCTGTTAAAAAGGCAACTTTCTCTATTATCTGAGCCCATTAAGTAGGCTTCTTTAGTATGTTTCTAAACCATGTGGTAATTAGCTTGTTAGAAAAAGGATAAAAATATAATTCAGTAAGAAAAATTGTAACGGCTTACCACTCCTTGGGTCAGCAGCTCAGGCTCAGGCCTTCAAATTGAACAGGACACAGACACACTCGAGTGATTCATTCAAGGAGAATGCCACTTTATTGAATCACCATCTTAGCTTAAATATGGGGCTATCTTTGGTGGGAAGCACAATGGGTGTTCCCCAGGTAGCTGGAGAATACTGACTTTAGATAAAAAGCCCAGCTTCCTGAAACATCCCCCACAGGCAGGAAAGCCAAAACATACTGGACAATGGGAGACACAGGATATGCAACTAGCAATCCACAGGCTATGTCCTTCACGGCTCAGAGTGCAGGTGAAGGTCACAGTAGAGGGCTACAAAAAATAGAAAAACTGTTTACTTTCTGAGAATTCTATAGACAGCACATTGTGGACAGAATTGTTCCTAAGTCTGAGAAATTCAGAAATGTCTTTATTATAGCTTCAGTGTCAGAGATACAGTACTGACAAAACAGAGGGGTAGTTCAGCACTCCACTCCCTAAGTAGAGCATGCTGTGAAAAATGGAGTTTAGGATGTTCAGGACCAACTTAACCAGGCATACTACACAGAGGCCTGTATCAGCTAAGAATTCAGATGCACTTGGAGAAATGTGTCATGAGGTGATTTTTGTCACTATGTGAACATCTCAGCATTTCTTAAGTTCTTACAAAAGAACAGCCATGTTAGTTATCACTAGGCCTTGAGATTTTAGGGGACCATTGGTGCCTATGTGGACCCTGGTTGACTAGGATTCACTTATGTGAGTCATGATTGTATTTCTCTAAAAAAATGCATTTATTAATTGATTTTATATGTACATAGGTAAAGGCCAGAAGACAACTTTTAGGAATCAGTTCTTTACTTCCACTATGTGACACCCAAGGCTGAATTCCTGTCACTGGGCTTGGTGGTGAGTGTTTCATTCATTGAGCCATTTCACTAGTCCATGTTAATTTCTAAAGTCACCGTTTTCATTTTTCCTTTTATTTTCATTCTTTTACAATCTCATACTTGTATAATGTACTTTGAGCTTATGCTCCTCATGTTCCTTTCTTGTTTCCCTCCCCCACCATTGATTGTCTCCTTCCCAACAAGTCCCCTCCTTTTTTGTTTATTTATTTATTTTATTACTGGAGGCTCAAGTTATGAGTCCCAGGAGTTGTAGTCTATCATGCTTTATGCCACTGAAGAGTCACTGTACGGCAGAGACGGAGCTAATAGGTATGTGGTTAAAAAAAAAAAAAAGCCAGAGTCCATGTGTTTGTTCCGAGGCAAAGGGAAGTTGAGAGGCATTTCTGTGTGTTTAGGGCTCTTGGCTCTTCCAAGATGGACAGAACCCCAAGCTATTTATGCACTGTAGAGCCATTGGTTTGATCCCTTAGCATCTACTATGTTGTCAGTCACCTTGGAAGAAATCATTCTGCCTCATGGCATTCAGTTCAAATATAAAATAGAATCTAGCTGAATTTTGGAGAAATTTACTCTGTCTCATTTAAAAAAAAAGTAGGGAAAAAGAATTTAAACAACTGGTTCAAGATGGCACGGTGGGACAGCAGGCCATAGAGGAGGATTCATTTCCCTGCTTGTGGCTTGAGGTAGAGGGACTAAAGCTGTCCTTTGAGCACTCATTTGACCAACAAATGTTGAAGATTCTATGGGAAATGACAGCAACATTAGGGATTTCTGGCACTTAGTCAACAGGGGGGCAGATCCAAGGTGGGTTTCATGTACCCCACTAATCAAAAAGACAAAGATATCCTTTCAAGAAGATTGCAGTTAAAGTCAAAATCTAATTTCTACTGTTTCATTATAGTCCATGAAAGGATAAATGGAGAATTCCTTTAGAATATGCTAAAATTGGGACTGGAGAGATGGCCATTAAAGGGTAGGCTCAAAATCAAAAATATAGAATATGTTAAAATTGGGTTGATTTTGATTAATCTGGCTATAGAATCATTGGTAAGGTAGTAAGGTAAACTTACTAAAATCTTTACAATGTTCAGAATTCCAATTATATTTTATATAAGGTTTTTTTGGTTCTATCAAATTCACTGTGATAGTCACTTGTATGAATTTTTAGTAATTTATCTTATGTATATAAAATGCAGGGTAGAATATGAAATAAAAGTAACCCTTACTTGATAATTCTGAAAGGTAAAAGTATTTTATCAGTTATCTTTTCTTCAAATAAGGAGTAAACAGTCGACTGGGTTTTATTTCTCTTTCTGCTTATTCGTGTCTTGTCAAAACTTAATGAAAGGGCAAAACAAATGATAATATAAAAGGATAGTGAAAACCTATCAAAAACAAGAAAGGCATACTTGTATAGTCTTATTTTCACACTGCTAAATTGGTTTTGGTGAATAAAATGGACAATAAACTAAACCCATGTCTTTCAAATGACCTTTATTATCCTAAAATTAAAGGAGGCAAAAATATGCAGTGCTGTGCCATCTGGTGGTTCCATATGGATCAACACAATTGAGCAGCTAACACTGTTGTAACTTAAGTTATTTATAGCTCGAATTCTAATTGATCTTAATAAAAATTTGGAGTCCTCTATAGGGGCAAATGCTTAAAGATCAGAGAGTTAAAGGAGCCAGACACTAGAGAGATTTCTTACCTCTGTGGAATCCTTTAGGCTGAAGCAAGGTGAGCTTGTCTCTTCCGACTTTATATTTCTCTTTTTTGCCCAACCACATCACTTCCTGTTTCTACATCCCTAGTGCTAAGATTAAAGTTGTGTGCTTCCCAAGTACTGGAATCAAAGGCATGAGATCCCAAGTGCTAGGATTAAAAGGCATGATCCTCCAGCTTGGCTCTGTTTCTCTTTTAGACTGGATCAATCTCATGTAGCCCAGGGCAGCCTTGAACTCCTGATTGTCCTGCTTCTTCCTCCCAAGTGATGAGATTAAAGGTGTGTGCCACCACTGCCTGACCTCTATGGTTAACTAGTGTCTTGTTGTAGTAAGTTTTTCCTGGCTTGTTTGGGGCCGGAGGTTTGTAACCTGGCGCATGGTGGCTTTTGTCCCCCAAAGAAATGAATCACACGCTTATATCCTCTACACTGTTTGACCCATGTCTTAAGCACATTACTAGTTAGCTCTTTCATCTTAATTCAACCCATTTCCATTAATCTTCCCACCATGTGTCTCAGCCCGTTGCTGGCCTGTATCTCTTACATGTCTGTCTTCTTCGGAGGTCGGATGGAGACTGGCTAACTCCACCCTTCTCTACCTGCCTGTGCTCTGATCCTCCACCCACTTCTACGGTGTTATACATAGGCCAAAACAGTCCTTTATTTACAGCATACAAGAGAACATTTCCACCACAGTGTCTAGTTCTGCCCTTTGATATACAGGTAAGCTTTATTTGTTAGAGCACAAACAAAATATCACCACAATCATTTTAGTAAATGTGAATTCCCGCCTCTTCAAAAAGGTCTATTTTATTACTGCAAGTAGTACTCACAAGAAACCATTATTCTTTTTGGATTTTAAAATATAATATTTAAAGTTCAAATGTGTTACGTCTACTAAAATGCTTTGTGGTTCTAGTGAATCCATACATCTTTGCCATTGACTCCTACCAATAAATTTGAACTGTATTCGGAAACTACTAAGAATGGTGTGTAAAAATGATGTCATGTCCAGCTTTAGAATTGTGAAAGGACGTATATTAAGACACCAGAAACATTTTCATCTCTGTCGGGTCCTGGTTCATTTAATTTTTTTAAATACTGATATCCATGTAACTTAACATTTAAAGCAATGCTCTGTTTACTCAGTATACACTTTGCCTGTTTGGTAGACCAATTAGCAGTGAGACACCAACTTTTACATTTATCTTTGCTTTTCTCAAGTCTGAATGTGATTTTCCATTGTGGACTATAGTATGGCCATTATGTGTGTTAAGATAGATCCTCTCAAGTTCTTCCTGTTACCTAGCTGCTTGGGGCTTGTGGATTGTAGCCTAGTTATCTTTTGCTTTGTGTCTAAGATACACTAATGAGTGAGTACATACCAGGTCTATCTTTCTGGGTCTGTGTTACCTCACAGAGAATGATACTCTCCAGATCCACCTATTTGCCTGCGAATTTCAGGATGTCATTTTTTTTTTTCTGCTGAGTAGTATCCCATTGTGTAAATGTACCATTTTTTAATCCATTCTTCAGCTGAGGGGCATGTAGTTGTTTCCAGGTTCTGGCTATTAGGAGTAATGCTGCTATGAACATAGTTGAGCCAATGTCCTTGGGATAACATCCATTGATCCCCCTGGGAAAGGGAAATAGAGAAGATCTCCTGAGTAAATTGGGATCATATAGGGGAGAAAGCAAGGGGAGGTGGGAAGAGATCATGAAAGTATGAGATGGTTGAGTGGGTGGAGCAACAGAGAGGGAGAACAAAAAAAAGATCAATATCTTGATAGAGGGAGCCATTGTGGGGTTAGAGAGAAACCTGATTCTAGGGAAACATTCCAGAACCTACAAGATGTCCCTGTCTAGGCCTCCAAGCAATAGTAGAGAGGGTACCTAAACAAGACTTCCCTTATAATCCAATGAATGAGTACCCTAACTGTCATTGTACAACCTTTGTCCAGCAATTGATAGAAGCAAAAGCTGAGATCCATAGCTAAGCACTGGGTTGAATTCTGGTCCAGCTGAAGGGGGGAGAGGTTATATGAACAAAAGGATCAGGATCATGAGTAGGAGACCCACAGAGACAGCTGACCTGAGCTATTGGGAGATAAATAACTCTTAAAAAATTGCTGAGGAACCTTTATGGAAAGGAACTGAACTGTCTGAATGTAGATGACAATTGAACAGCATGGGCAGTTTGTGGAGCCTCTGGCAGTCAGACCAGAGTTTATTCCTGGTACATGAACTGACTTCTTGGAGCCAATTTACCTATAGAGGAACACCTTACTCAGCCTTGATTAAGGTGGGGTGCGACTTGGACCTGCCTTAACTGGATATGCTAGACTAAACTGACTCACCTTGGGATTCCTTGCTCTCCTTAGGGAATAGATGGGGGTAGGGGGAGACTGAGGGAGGACATGGGGTGAGGGAGGGGGAATAGTAGTGGGTGTGGGAAAAATCTTTTAAAACAAAAACAATTTACTTAATAAAAACTAGACTCTATAGCTATTACAAATAAAACATATATCTGAAGATTTAATACCAAATTCCATAGTGACAGAAAACATGTGATGTTTATTTTCCTTGGTATGGTTTGCCTTGCGCAAAATAAACTGCTGCCTCCTTATGTTTAGTTGTGAATTCCTTGGTTTTATTTTTCTCAGTATCTGAATAATATCACCCTATGTGACTATAACATTTTTTATTATTCATTCACCAGCTAACACAATTCTTGGATATTTTCATTACTTGGTTATTATAAATATAATCAAAATAAACATTGGTTAACAAATATCTCTAAAAAAATTTGTAACAAAAATTGATACTTAAAATATTTATACATAGGTAATCTTAATTTGCTATAGCATATTATATTTTGCAATTCATGTTTAGTGTGTGTATGTAACTTGGATTCAATGCTTGTTTAAAAATTAGATCTACAAGAAAATAATGTTTTTAAATAGCAACCACATGGCTTTATTCTATCTTAGCTGATGACCTCATTAAAATGAAAAGAACCATGTGGCTAGAAGTCATCTTTACTAAGGTTAAAACATTCATGCTATGTGGCTTCACTACCATCTTGAGTAAGATGACCACATAGTATAAAGCAGCTAAAGCAACAATTATAAAACTTCTTAGTCCTACTGAACTCTCTGTTTATCATTGTATTTCCTTTTTAGCCTAGGGAGACAACAGCAGGTCTCTAAATATTTTTGAATTAGTATGGATTTTTGTATGATAAATTCCTAAGTTTATAGAGGTTTGCTCAGAATAACAAACATTGATTTAAGACTTACAAGTAATTATATCTTTGACAACTGTGTTCAATAACAGGCTTCTAAAAATTTTAAGTAAGTAACAATATATGTTTGGTAAATAAAGCATGTTTAACAAAGAAGGTTTTCAAATTCCTAAGGTCTATTTAGGTTAAGGTAGCTCATTTGAAGATGTATATCTAGTGTCTTTGTCCTTGCTGACTTTGTTAATATGTTTTCAAAGTTAAGCCTAAAGCAAGTAACTAAAAATAAATAAGATTTGTTTAAAATATCAGATTTACTTAACACATAATGGTCCTCAAACACTTCAGAGATCTGTTGGATTTGGCATTTAAAATGTTTAATGAAAAAGCTTCCCATGACAGACAGAAATGCCAGCTCCTAGTAGCAACCCTCATGTCTCCAGAGAAGACAAATGGGACATCAATGACAGACACCATCTGGATTGTGGTAACGTTAATAACTGAAATAAACTGCTCAATGTCTTGCCTGCTGTCAGGACCCTGTAACAGCTCAGGACCAAGGGATGCTGGGAGAACCTGGCAGCTGGCATTCACTTTGCTATGTTAATAGGCACCTCGGTTAGCCCCTTGTCCTTGGTGTGAGACCTAACAGAAGTCTGAGCAAGGATTCATCAAGGTTGGTCCCTTGGGCATGGATCTGCTAAGCCCTGGACTCTAGGTCTCATCAGTACCTCTGGAGTTGGCCGAAACAGAGAGGGAGCTGTGCTGGCAGGCTCTGTCCTACGGGGGTAGATTTCTGATATGTGCTTTATGTTAAGCCAGTTATGCAACTAAGTATCTCTGTGGCATGTGCAATTTTCTGCCCTGGTTCGACCTCTGTCTTCTCATTTGTTAAATGAGAACAGATCCACAGGCCCCTTCCAGCTCTTTATGTCCATCATCCAAAGAAATGCTTTTTTCTTAAAGGAACATTAAAAAGGAGTCTAGCTTGTCAAAGTGTTGGAATATACTTAGCTGTCTTTATGGTATGGATCAAAAGAATCAAAAAGCTGTCGCTTCTTGGGAAGCTTTATTGCCCCACTTCTTAGCAAAAGCTGCACTTTAATATGGTTATGGTACTCCATAATGAGGATGCCCTAATTTAGGAGGGCGCTCATCATGATGATCACTACAAAGCTCACTGATTTGAGAAATGGTTTCGTCTTAATGGGTGCTGAGAATGAAGGCTGACTGATTGCTTCTTTTCCTTGGCAGAGAATGTTGATATTTGCTCTGCTAATTGTACTTAATTTACTGTGAAGTTTTTTCTATTTTTCTTTCTTTACCCAGAGACTCCTGTTGCTGTAAAGACTGGTGCTATTAGGCAACATACTGAGCTTGGAGAGCTTCTTACTCTTATGCTATGTGAGACATTAGTGAAGACCCGAAGTTGTCTTTAGTTTATTGAGGAAATGAACCAGAGTTCCCCCAGTATTTTCCTCCACTCTCCATATTGCTGTTTAGACTTGTTAATAACTTTACGCACAGAGTATGAACAGTGAGCCAGCAGTAATCAAAAACAAGGCTAAATCATACACTTCTGGATAGTTCTGGAAGGTCACATACTGAGACTCAGTGGATAGTTGGGTTAGTAGGAACAAAGGTCAAGAACTACATTGAGAAAAATAAAACAATCCTGGGGCAAAAATATAGCAGTCCCATTGCACTTGAGGAAGGCTTAGCAGAGCAGTGTGTGATTATCCAGGACTTCATACATGAGCTAAGGAAGAGAATCAGTCCTGGCTTCCTTCTGGATGACTGAGCATGAGGCAGAGGTAGGTGGGAAGAGTCTGAATTGAATGTTATTAGTTTAGACCTCCTTACTCACCAGAAACACACCTCAACAATCCAGACACTAAGTAAATCCTAATTTTTGCCATGAGATATTGTAGCCCACAGAAGAAGCTATTTAGTCTCATGAATCAGTTTGTCTTGTCTCCTTTATGATTTCCTGGGACATCATCCTGCAGACAAGCAGATCAGAGGATGTCTCAATGTTCAGAATCACGTGATTTTAATTGATATCTATCTATCTATCTATCTATCTATCTATCTATCTATCTATCTGTCTATCTATCTATCCATCTATCACTATTATCAACTGTTCATCGACTCATCCTGTTAGTGTTACGCCTCTGCAGTGCCCTGACTTGTACCCTATCCTGTCCCTGCACCTCCCTACTTCAAGTTGGGAGATGATGTCTAAGGTTGTGTAGGGTTACAAGTCAGCAGAATCTCAGTGAGGTGACATCTGGATTGTCTACTTTATTAACTCACAGGTTATTCTGAACTCCCCTCACCCCTGAACATTTTGTCATATTGAGTCCTACTCAGCCCCTAACTGTTAGATGTCTCTCACAGTCAAAACCATCACTGAGATAGAAAGGGGGTGACTTACACACACAGGCACAGCATTGTGACTTGGGAAAGACTCCACCCTTGGTTATGTACCAGCATGATGTGACATTCAACTTTTGTCCTAATTTACTGTTTCTTAATCAAAGTTTAGCAGGTCAGTGCCCTGGAGGGTTTGCATTTTGTTATCTCCCCCTACATCACAGAGTGGTATATAAAGAACCATGCACAGCGAGCTCTATGAAGTATAATAAAAAAATAGTGGAAGTGATTGTACCAATGCATTACATCCACATTTGCAACTGTTTGATTTATGTTATATGACATTAGATACCTCCAGTTCTCCAAGAGAAGCTCAGTTAAAAATCACTGCTTGCTCTTACAACGTCAGGTTTGTCTTTCCCTCCAAAGATCGCTTGAGGGCTGAGAACTAGACAATTAACCTCAGGCATCCAGCTCTGGAATCCAGGTGTCTCTGGCTCTTCTGCTGAGACTGATTGCCCCTCGTGTCAGTCTGAGCATTCCTGAGTAATTAGGATGCACTTTATTGGCAGACACAATCTGACCTCATCTTGTAGAGCTGTCTGAAGCATGAGTAGAGAACTCCCCTCTTCTATGGCATACCTTTGCAGCAATCTCCTGGCAGATACTTTATGACATAAGCTCCTGTGAACTGGTTTGCACTGTCCTGTGCCCCAGGGCACTGGGGAAAATGGTAAGCATTGGAAGTGTAAGGTAAATAATATACTTTTAATGAGATCTTGTGAGCTGCTGATCAAAAGCATTATCAAAAGGCAAAAAGTTAAAAAAAAAAACCCTTTCCATGCATGCTGAGTTTGACCTAAGTGGCCTTCCCTGATCTTCCTGATAGGATCCTTAAGGAAAGAAAGAGAGGAAGAAAGAAAAAAGAAGAAAGAAAGGACAGAAAGAAAAGAAGGAAGAGAAAAAGCATTTTTAAGTTTTTGCTACTAACTGTTATACTCTGGCACACTTTCATTATACAGGAACAAGAGTGATCTATCTAGTGGCTGGGAATGAGCATGTAGAATGTAGGTGCACTTGGGCCGCTGTCCAGGAAGATCAAACTGTCAAAACAGCAGGGTAGGGGGCCGCAGTTCTCCTTTCTTGCCAAATCCACTGCATGAGACTTTCCTGCAAATTTCCTGTGAGAATTAAGAGGATGAAGACAGGAATCAACAAGTGCCTATAGGACTTCTGTGCAGTTTTTCACTTGACCTTGTGTGGTATCGGCTGTGAATAATGGGCCCTTCTACTGACCTTGATTTTAACCGTGAGTGTAGCATTTATCATATACACCCTTCTGTGAAAGTTCCTTTCTAAATGTCTGTCTTCACCTTTCAGCCCTGGGAGGTGAGAGCAGGGGGTGGAACATTTATGGGCCTACTATGTGCTATCTCATCACCAAGGTCTCCTTATTCACCCAGCCAGTCTAATTTTTGTAAGAATTCTGGCAGTTTGGCATCACTGTGTGTCTATTACAGGTAAAGAAACTGACAGAGATATCTGGGAAACATGTTTGGAGTGACCCAATAGTAAGTGGCACAGCTAAAATTTGACACAGCTCCGTGAGTCTAAAGCCAAATTTCTGTACCCTGCTTCCTCACTCTTTGTATCATCCCTATTAAGAATGATCCCCATGTGTCCTATGAGTGCTTTCACTGTGTGTGTGATCCTTCCAGGTTCTTATGGAGACATTTTCCAGGGCCTTTGGAGCCCAGTCCTAACTCCTTGTCATGCAGAGTGTGGCTCTAGGGCTAAGATCAGCATCCTAGTCTGGAACTGTGTAAAAATGGACATCTGTGGACTCTTCTTTAGCTTTTCTAAATCTGGGAGGAGGAAGAGGACTGAGATGTTTCACACATGCACATATGCATATATGTGTATATCGTATATTATGAAATCTAGCTTCTGGGCATATACCATACACTTAATCCCTGCCAGGGAATCTTGATATGGTAGACATCAGGTCCATGAAATAGAATGTATATATGCCTTCATGAAGCTCTGGGTCTTCTCTGTGCTTTTTTTTCCCCAATCATATGGAATGTTTTATTTACAGATAGATCTGTTATATAGATGCAGATAGGACCATTGCTCCTGCTGATCATGGACACTTGTTCCTATTCATCTTAATATCCTTGGTGTCTAGAACTCTGGAATTGTTTACGGAACAAATTTAGCGAACTGCTAAGTCACACATCATTTTCTTGTGGCAAGTAGAGACTGTAGAATATATTAATCAACCAGACAAGTTTAGAAGATTGGATCTAATTCCCTTCTCTCATTTTTTTTTGTGGTAGACTTTTGCCTAGTGAAAAGAATAAATTGGAGTTGGAGGTAAAATGGCAAGAGTGAAGGCCATGGTCGAGTTAATCAGCTAAACTAACCACAGTCTCAAAGACTCTGCACAAGCCATTGTGCAAACTGCCAAGCAACAACTCCTTTGCAAGGTGGCCTCTGGGCAAAGAATTTATTTTGTGACTGAAGCTTTAGTTAGAGTCCCACATGTGAAACCCGGTCATTGGCAGGGGCATTGTCTTTCTTTCCCTTCTGCAGAATTCAGAGACAGAGTTACTCTATAAGTAGATAAGATGCGAGACTGATAACAGGAGGCAATTCTAGGTGAAGATTCCATTTGCAGTGTTACCACAGTGAGGCATTCCAAGGTCCAGTAACTTGTTCAGAGCTCTGTGAAAACGAGCATTGGATCTACAACAGGGCTGGTGTATATCTGATATAATAATTTTGCTTCTTTCTCCAGGGGCCTGATTCTCAGAATCTGATGGGACATTTGTATATTTTTTTCTAAGTGCCATCATATATTAGATTTTTGAAGAAAGATTTAAGAAAATTTGTACTTTTTAAAAGGTGATTATCTTATTCTTAAAATTTGATGGCTGAAATTTTTGATATGTCAAGAGTGGCAAACCTCAGCTACAGAAGCATCTGCATCTGCCTCAGGTAACTACTGCTAATTCAGTGGTTCCAAGGGTTGGCTTCTATATATAGTAGACTACATAGACTACATCATCTCCATCACCACCATTATCATCATCACCACCATCAGCACCACTACCATCATCATTATCACCATCAGCATTATCACCAGCATCATCAACAACATCTGAGAACTTGTTTTTTAAAAAATACAAATAGGGAGGCTCTACCCAGTCCTACCTGAAGGAAATCATGGGTCATACTCAGCAATCTGAGTCTGTTATTCTTCCAGATGATTCCAATGATTGCTAAAATTTGAGAAGTATCTGATGTCACTGCTTCCTGTGAAAATGTACAAATTCAGAGAAGGACATGTTTCTGAGCATCACAGTCATGTGTAGCTCAGTGTAGATGAATAATGTTCAGTCCAGGCCAGGTGCTGGGAATTCGCAGGTGTCAGAAGAGCAGAGTTCCAGAGAGAGGTGAAAGGGGGATTGTGGTGAGGGGAGAGACAGATAACCCACAATCTCCCCACTTTTCAATGTTGCCTCAGGTCAGTCCTGCCTGTGTTAGCACCTGTCTTCTAAGAAGTGAATGTCAAAACTCATTTTCTTTGAAGGTGACATGGGAATTTAACACCCCAAATAGCTAGAATCCCACTAGACAGTTTTATGATGTGATAATTTACTGCCTACAAGTAACTACACTTTGCCCAGGTAGATGCTGACCAGCTAAATTTAGGTGTCAGCAAGGAATTCTATTGAAAGTATTTCTTTTCTTTTTCTTTTTTGTTTGCTGTTGAAGGTGAGCATAATTGGAAAATTAAGTTTCTTGGTGTTCACTGCATTGCTGAAAAGATGAGGTGATTAGTTAAAAAGCCAGGATGACCAGCAATTCCCATGCTCTAAGAAAAGCCCTTAGCCTTATTTCTCCCAGAATAATGAACATGTTACTTTTTAAAAAGCTAAAATATTCAACTGAAATATTTTTTCTGCCATTAAAAAGTCAAAATATAGAATAGTCACTTCCCATCAATTGTGTGCTAGGTGTTGGAAACTCAGTGACTGGTAAGAGAGGATTTGGGTTGTCTGTAGACCCTTTAGCCTAGTGGGTCACTGGCTATCGTAATTGATGCCTACATAATCTATAGCAAAAATACTTTCCCCCAAGTTTAGCTGCCTGGACAACTAGATCTGTCACCCTTAAGAACATCAGCCACACAGTGAGCAAACAATAACCACTTGGGCTGTAGAGGCTTGGTAACCTAGGAGACAGAAGAGCTAAGGAGACGGGACATGAGACACTGAGGTTGACAAGGACCCAAGAGGTATGGGAAGATGGTATTGTTAGACCTCAGACACTGGCTCACTCTGTGTGTCTAGAACGACAAGGGCACTGCCAAGCTCCCAGACCCATGGGCAGGTGCAGGGTAGTTAGAGATGACACCACAGCACAGTGAGTTGAGAGCTTAGGTTCTCTCTGCTTGCCAACCTCTCCCAATAGCTCCTATGAAACAGACCTAACTAGAAGCTGTCATTTCTGAGGTGCAGAACAGAAAGACAAAAATGGCAAAAGGGTCTGCAACAAAGCCCAAAGGAAGGCAAATTCCAGCTGCTGCTGGAAGAATTTTAGGACAGCTAGGTCACACAGTGAGGAAACTTCTGGAAGACTTCAGAACTACTCCCTGTGGGGAAGCAGGAGATGTTACTTGGTGGAGGGCAGCTGAGGTTCAGAGATCACAAACTCATGTGGTAGACACTCTTTTCATCTCCTCCACCAAACATCATACCTGATTCAATTTTCCCCCTCTTGGAGCATTCAATACCTATCTTTTTTTTTCTTTTACACAGAGAAAGTTGGTCTGGTAGTGAATCCACATGTTTGGCTGACTTCTGAAAGACAGAAGAATCTAGTGCAAACATTGTATCATTGAAGGCTAACAGATTTGGAGCTGAATGCTTACTCCGTCCCTCAGTGCTCTCGAGTAGAGGTTTGACTCAGCTAACTTTAGAACTTTTGTAAGTTAGGTATAGTGATCTCAGCTTGGGACAATTCTTCTCAAGAACATACTTTAAGGCAAATTCCAAATTCATTCTGGATTCAGTTTATAGAACAGTCTACTAAGAAAGAGAATTGCTAGGAAACTCTGTGGAAAGGCATAAAAAGCACAGGTTTAATTTAAAAAAGTATTTGATTCAAGAGGCACAGTGACTGCATTTCATTGTATTAGAACCCCATAAATCCTCCTGTAAGCTTTGGCTCCATCTCTGCAGAGACCAGACCCCACTCCCCAGTTTTTTGTGCAGTCTTTAGGATGGTACCTACTTGTTCAGAATGTCCACATGTAAGCAAGAGGCTGTTCTGGGGTACTCTGGACTTCGCCATTTTGTCCTCTGTGACCTTTGAGTCTCAGGAAGTCATGCCCCAGATGTAAAACATTACATCTGACAGTGCCAGGCACACACACACACACACACACACACACACACACACACACACACACACGTGACTTGGAGGTAGATTCTTGGCTGTAGATTCTTCTCTGCTTGCCATCTCAGACTTGAACACAGCCTGCTTCACCTTGGCACACCAAGGCCTGCATCTGTCCAACTGTCTCATTTATATGTTCTTTTCAGGCCAGCAATTCGGAAAAGGCGGCAGACATAGCTAAAAATGACAGTTATCTTCAGGGAAAGGAAAATGGCCAATATTAGACAAAAAAAAGTATGAAGTAAATTTTTCACCCTGAAGGGCTGAAGAAATCATTAGAGCTATCTGACAGCCACAGTCTCCAGGCACATGCTTGGCCCCTGGCGATCTCTTTGCTATTTATATGCATTGGGACATCTGTGTGGTAGTCAGGCTGTCATCAGCCTGGGATCTATAAGAACTTACACAGGACTCAGAGTGAAGGAAGCCAGGCAAGCTTCTGTCTACCTTGTTAAAGCTTGGATTTTAAATTATTTATCTGTCATTTAGAATCAACACACACAAACACACACACAGATAGACAGACAGACACACACACCCATGCCCTCTCCCCTCCAAAACAGCAACTCAAAAAAAAATCAACCAAACAAAACCAACAACAAAACCTCTAGAGGTTAGAAATAATAGCCCCTCAAATATCCTTATAGTTTTTGAGTATTGATATGAAGTGAAATAGAGAGATTCTTTGTGGGGGTTGAGATATACAGACTAAGACATCAGACGTATAAAATCTCTCCCTTACCCTTGACAGTTAATTGAATCTACCAATTTTTGTGTTAAAAAGTTGTCATGATTGACATGCTATTAGGATTATACCACGAAAGTTAAATACATAGCTATGTAATAGAGTCTGTCTGATGCAATTACATAGGGATGTGCATTTATTTCAGTTGAGAAATAGGTTCCCTCTGATGCCCTTTATTAAAGTTTAAAGGAAGTGTTGACTTGGTGGTGGGGGAAGGGTAGGAATGAGTTCTCTTGCAGCTGACCTTTAGGGGCTAGTGAGCTGCTGGCAGCACTGTCATTAAGCACGGCAGAATGCAGTAACGTTTGTGAGCAGAATGCTAAAAAAAAAAAAAAAAAAAATTCCCCAAACCCACAGCACCTCCAACTCAGCTTCCAAATACAACTTCCAAGATCCCTCTGTGCTTTTGACAAACATGTTGGGCATGAGGGTTTGATCATCAGTGCATCCACAGCTATATGTCAGTGCATTTATCAAAGAAAAGCTTAGCTGTAAATTTCATCTCACCATTGGAATAAAAAATCTTTTACAAAAGTCAAAGTTTCTCTGTCTGAGCCTTTAGTGTGATTAAGGAAAAAAAAAATCAAACCTCATTCTGTACCACACATCTTACTGCTGCCAGGGATCTGCTTTCTCTCTGAAGACTGAATCTTCTCATTGACTAGGTTGTGCATTTAAGACCTGAAAATGGTGACCCCGGTTGCCTAGCAACAGAGGAACTCAGGCCTCAGCCCTGGTAGGCGAGATGGAAAAAAGGTCAATTAATGTGGCAGGCCTGTCCTTATCAATATGCTACTGTGGCAGCTACTTTTATTTCTTTACAGTAATGTATCATAATAAGTTTTGTAGGTCTTTATACAGTGGCTCTCCCTTTTGAATAAAGCGTAACTAAGACTTGAGGGTATGTCAGATATAACAGAAAATGTAACCATAAAAAAAAAGAACCTAGAATAGAAATTGTCTGACTGCTGGGTACCCTGCCGGGCTGCCCGAGGCACTTACACATTTCCATTGAGTTATTTTATGATCAGGCCAGTATGTTATTGAAATATTATCTCTTTAGCCTTTCTCATTCTGATAAGAAATGACAGGCTCTCAGAGCAGTAATACATACAGAGTACGAAATATGGAGCTGCAGACAAAATTCAGCCTGGGTAAAGAGCCTTGGAGAATTTCCATTAAAACTGATCGTCCCTGGCTAGTGTTTTCAAATAAGGCACAGGACACATCCTAATGTCCATTCTAATTGTGATGAGAATTCAGAGCCTCTTGCAATGATTGCATTTAAAACGATTACTGAGCAGCATTGAAAGAAGAGTCTGCATCGAATTTACAACCTCATTTACGGTTCAAATTCTCTGGGACATAGTGAGATGCTGTCATATTTCAGATGCACAGGTAAGAATCACAGTCAGGATATGAAGGGTCATATTTAGGAGCAAAACAGGGGACATGAAACCAAGACTATAAAAATCTCACACTGAATATTTGGAGGATGATTTTGTCCAGAACTCTTTCAGAAACAATGTTCAATACATATAGATTTGTTATTTTATTTGGAGACCTCTCATGGGAGGAATCTCATCTTTTCACCATGTGCCTATCGATTCTTTGTTGTTTAATATGGAAGCTGTTTCATATGGACAAAATCAATGAGTATGTATTTATAGATGGGTAGGGTAGGCACCTGGTCCCTTGTCTGGTGTCAAGAGACCTGAGTTTTATTCTTAGATCTGTTTCCATTAGCTGTGTGACCTTGGTAGGCTGGAAGGCCTCAAGGTCTCAGCATTGCCCCCTACAGGACAGAGAGGTTGAACTTGATTATCTCCAGCCTTCTTTCCTATGATGGATGTACCCACAAGCAGTCAGCCGCATTTCCATCTCTTTTTTCCCCCATCATATACACACAATCACATTGTGTTATGCCAAGTATAATATCTATATGATTTTGTATGACCACTAATTTAAAAGAGCTTTTTTTTCTCTCTGACACATGGAATTCACAAGGACATTTGTTTAGGAGCTTTCAAGAGTCAGCATCCTTTAGGGATGGTGGCAACTGGCTTCCTACATATTAAAAGTTAGCGCTTTTTCTCTGTGAAGCCCAGTTTCTGTGAAATTGTGATATTCATGACAGTTTTTTATTTTCTTTCTTTGCTTTTTAAATAGCATCAATGAAGGGGCAGATGCTAGCTCCCTCCTCTCATGCACTGCACAGTGAATCATCTTGGCCTCTCTGTAAAATTTTAGCTTAATGGAGTCCTGGCATTTCTGATGAGACGACGAACTTAATTTTATAGAACAACCTATTGAACAAGCTGTTCTTGGACATTCCCATCTCAACTAAATGTTAAAAGTATTAAAATTCACATTAGCACCAGAGGAAATTTTGCATGGGTAATCCTTTAATACAGTGTTTTATGGCTCTATTAGCGGCACAGCAGCTGGTGACATGATGAATTTAATCCATTAAAAAATTCAGCAAGAGGTTTAAAAGTCAGCTTTTTAAAACATTATCTTGCTGCAAGGAAAGGGAACGTCTCCTCAGGGCCAGAAATGTGGCAGCTTCATACTGCGGCAGGTATTGGAAACGGACCTGCATGACCAACTTTCATGTACTCAGAGTTCTGCATCTGGAGACAGAATTCTGAGCCCCGAACTCTGGATGCTCATGCTGGCAATGCTGGAGCATTCCCAGCCACATCTTCATCCTTCCCTGTTTTCTACACGAGTTTTTACAATGTACATCAAATGGTGACATTGTCTTTAGCATATTAATATTTTTGTCTGAGCCAACATGTGTATTTGTGTGCAATCAGAATCACTACAAGGTTTTCTTCAGTGGTACAATCACTTAGTTCATGAAGGCTTAGGAAAAAAAAAACATTTTTTTGCCTTTGTTATCAATAATCTTCTGTAAAGTTACATGAGATTAATAACTTTGGCCTGAGCGATGGGTGGCCTCCTCTTGAAGCAGTGCTCGTGCTTGGTTCTGTGGGCACTGGAATGGACAGGACACAGTGTGGCAAGGCTGTTTCTCCCGTGGTTTAATAACCGATGGTCTGTCTAGGATTTGGTTAATAGGTTTAACACTAAGCTTTGGATTCTTTAAATTACTTTTCAAATTATGATTTAATTTCTCAAAAAGAAAGAAATACTTTGTATACTTCTAATATATCTAATATATCTTTGCAAGTTACTATGTAGAATTATCTCTCTCCAGTTTTTTTTTTTTTTTTTTTTTTTTTTTTTTTTTTTTTTTTTTTTTTTTTTTTTTTTTTTTTTTTTTTTTTTTTTTTTTTTTTTTTTTTTTTTTTTTTTTTTTTTTTTTTTTTTTTTTTTTTTTTTTTTTTTTTTTTTTTTTTTTTTTTTTTTTTTTTTTTTTTTTTTAATATATGAGCATGTATTTCTGAGCCAAAGCCTAACAGGTCACTTTTTACCAAAGTGCCCTGTGTCTGCAAAGGTGTTTGTTACTGTACTTCAATCCCTGTGAATTAAAAGTCAAGTAGCTTAACTCAGCGGTGGGTTTTGCTAAATAACCTATTTATATAATTCCTGCGTTCATGTGAAGTCCCTCGTCTTCTGTCCTCACTTAGCATAACTCGATGTAAAAAGGAATTGCTGTTTCTTGTGGCACAGCTATTACAGCCTATAAGAGCAGAAATGAAATCTACTACACCTGCCTCCAAGGAGATCTTTAACGGTCCCTACAGTGTAAACACATCACCAGGTTGAAAACAGCTATTGTATTTGGGGGTACTTAAAAATTGGTTTATTTTTCTTCCAATATGAAAAGCTTCATCTCTCTGAAGGTACACAGGACACCCAGATAGAAGCTTCTTTCTGACCTGATTGTGGAAGGGATCTGAGCACTCTAAAATGGCCCACTCCTCTACAAAACATGCTTCCTAAAAGGCTTGCTTTCTAGTGAGGTGTTTGATGTAGTTAGAAAACAGACTTTCTGAGAGTTGATAGTATTGGCTTGAGAGGACTCAGTTTTGATAATATCTGACCCTGTGTATGAAGCTGGTTGCTCCAGCTGGGGTTCCCCTTGTGCCCTTACAAAAGCTCCTTTTCTGAGTGTGCAGCAGTGTGTTTCCCTCCCAATCTACATAGTTCTTCATGGCTGAGCGTGTTGTCTAAAGGGTGACACAGGCTGAGCTCTTTGCAAATGACACTGCCTTCAAGAAGAAGAAAAAAATCCCAGCACAAGCTCTCCTAATATGACTTTCTTGTTAAAGGAAAAAAATGCATAGTAAATCTAGTCATCAATGCTAGTGGAAACATGAACAGCATTTTTCAAAGAGACACAATTTTTGTAGGTAAAGAGCAACTCAAGGTGGCATTTAGGTTTTATAGTGAAACATAATACGGCACTATAAAATAATCAGACCTGTTGGTCAAGTGTAGGGCATTTGAGAGGGTTGAAAGTGTTAACTATTTCTGCTCTAAGGAAGTTTCGGTGAACATGATTTGTGTTCCTTGGTGGTTTTATTTTCAGATTCCCGCTTCTGCGTAGTCTGATGTGATCCAAACTGAGTGACTTCATATTCAATCCGTTCATGTTACTACCTTAAAAACCAAACCAAACCAATTCCTTATTAACGTGAACAGCTACTATTTCCTCCACCTCCTTCTGGAATGTTCTGTAGGCCTGCCTCCATGAATCCTTATATAAATGACCCAAGGATGGCATCCCTGAGCTTTGGCCATACATTTTTAAATAAATTAATCAACTAATTAATTTTTGTGGTGATGCTGGACATTTAACTATTGGCTTCAAACATTTAAGGTAAGTGCTCTATCACTGACCTATGTCTTTGGCCTTTTCTTTTGAGATGAGATCTTACTATGTAGCCAGGCTGATCTCAAGTTCACTGTCCTCCAACTTAGCCCCCCAGGTGCTGGATTGGCAGACATGCACTGCCACATTTGGTTCATTATTTATTTACTTTGATATGGGACTGGGAATTGAACTCAGGTTCCTGTGAATGCTAGGCAAACCCTCTCCTGCTCAGTCAAATCCCCAGTCCCTGTTTAAAGATTAAGATTTTTTTTTTTAGTTTAAAAGCCTGATAGTACTTATTTCAAAATATTGCATATCAATTACTTTAAAAAGAGCTCCAACAAGCACAATTTTAAAGCGTTTAGAGAACCATCCATTTGCTTTGCATAGCCACAGATTTCATCCAACAGCTGTCACCCACCAATAAGGTAAGACTTTGCAGTTATAGGGTTCCAAACTGCTGTTTCTTCCCCAAGAGACCTCTTCAAGCCAATCTTTTCATTGTGCTACTGCACAATCTCACTCAGACACATTAGAGTTTATCCCCTCTTCCCGTAAGCTCTTTTGCCCTTTCTCCCTTCTGAGTGATGATGATCTTGTTCTGCAGGATCTGAAGAGACCTCTGCTGGATGCTCCATGCAGTCCTGTCCTAGTACCACTGATAAAGCATGTATAGTCTTGCCTCTTCTAGCTATGTCTTTTTCCTTGAACATCCCCGATCCATTCCACTCCTGATGCATACTCCAGCCAGTTCCTCCTTTTCTTTCCCCTCCACTTCTGCTCTTTCTCTTTCTCCCCTCCTTTGTGAATCAGCTCTGATTGCTCTGAGTTGGGCATCTGGGGATAGGTTTGATTTTTAGGTGTAGAAAAGGCTGCCAGAGAATGCATGCTATTGATGTGGATGATCAGAGGCTCACTGTCCACGGCAGAGCAGCTTACATGAGAATCTCCATGTGGGTGCTTGGGACATTGCAGCCTCTTGTGTGGGCAGCATAGAGCCCTCTGAAAAGATAGCAGATGAGAAGTTTGTTTTTTCACACCAGTGTTCTGATAACTATTAGTCTCTTTCTCATTTCTCTACTCTGGTGTCCATCCATCCATCCATCCATTCTGTACATTTAAAAATTTTGTGTGAACATGTCTATATTCTTGTGCATGCTTGTGTATAGATGTGCACATATGTGAAGGCGAGAGGTCAATGTTGAATAACTTTCTTTTCTTCTCTCTGTCCCTCTCTTTCTTTTCTTTCTTTCTTCCTTGATATATGGCCTTCCACTAACCTTGGAGCTCACTGATTTGTCTAAACTGGTTGGTTGGTCAGCAAGTCTCTGGCCAGCAAGATTCACCACTTTCTGACCCCCCAGAACTGGGTGGGACTATAATAAACACATGACTACAGCCAGCTTTTTGGTATGGATTCTGGAAGACTGAATATAGCACTTTCCCAGACTGAAACAACTCCCAGTTCCTATTCTGCAGATTTTAACTGATTTCTCTCTCACACCAGCATGCTCTGGGTGCTGGGATGTTGGTGAAGAATAAAATAGTATGCTTTAGGTAAGAATGCAGGGGAAATTCCAGACAGACAAGAAAGTGAGTTAAGAGAAATGCTCATGCTCCCAAGGCCCAGTAGATTTCAGTGACATAGAGAAGATGGACAGGAGGGAGAACTTGATGGTTGGGGGAAAGAGGTTTCTTTTTACCTCCTTAGGCCTGAGATCTGAGGAAGGAACTCACACAGATACCTCAGCCTCTCTTGAGAAATTCTGAGACTGCTGTCTTGGTGTAGGTGAAGTTGCAATTCCCTAACAGTAAATTGTAGTGATCCCCTGCAGCCTCATTTCATGGCAATTCTGGCAAGTTCTCAGGGTAAAATCAGAGTTCTGTGAATGAAAGTATGAAGTGAGGTCAGATAGGTAATTTTCAGACCATTCTGGTGTTTGGTGAGACAACCTGCCAGGAGTTCATGATCACATGGGTCATCAGTGGATGGTGATCATAGAAATCAGCAAGTTTGTGTAGCCTGAGTCTGCACATTTGACCAGAGCCCAGGGTGGGTGATGTGGGTTCACAAACTATGTTTTGACTAGCAAAGCTCCCCAGAC
>PVIH01002204.1:49017-145902 GCA_004025045.1 Sigmodon hispidus
AGGACAAGTGTGTGTGTGTGTGTGTGTGTGTGTGTGTGTGTGTGTGTGTGTGTGTATGTGTGATATGTGAGGTGAGGTTATTAGAGCTAATTCAGTCCCCAACTCCTCTCCATCAGGATAGCTGATCTGAGTTTGAGATTTCATCACTGGGGGGAGGGAGAGAGAGAGAGAGAGAGAGAGAGAGAGAGAGAGATCTTCCCAGCATAACTCTAAACATGAGTGATATTTTCCAGACCCAAGCACAAATTATTATTAATGTTTAAACCACTGCTTTGAGGTGATTTTTATAACAATCAGATTAAGAATTTGCCTGTCAAAGACTTGGTGTGATTATCATTTGAGCTGACATAAATAAATAAATAAACAACAAAGTGCATTTAGAATTGTCCATGATTGACTCTCCATTGGGGTCTCCAAAGCTCTCCCTGTCTCTTCCTGTCCCCCTCACTTCTGCCCTCTCTCCTGCCCTCCTCTCCCCCACCTCCCTTTCTTTGTCCCTACATCCTTCCAACAATAAGGCTCTATTCCATAATACCAGATGACACAACCTGAAAACAGATGCCCATTAAAATGAATGACTGTCAAAATTTTTCCATGTGTATTTGATATTAACGACTGAAAATGTGAAGGTGCAATTCAAATAGTTTATTATTGTTATAGGTTTGCAGCAATATATTACACTTTACGCCTTGGCTTGGAAGTTGATTACAAGTTTTATGAGACCGAGTGACTGTTATTGGCAATCTTGATGCTTTTCTTTTCCCCCAAACATGTCACAGACAATTGATTTATAGGCAGTCGATGATTTTTTTATATTATATCATTTCAATAAAAAAATTAAAGAAGGAAGTGTAGAGTAGGAAACAGAAGATAATGCAGGTGCCAGCAGTCATATAGGGTCACCTTTAGAGTGCATTAATAATCCACGTGTACCCAGAAGAATCCTTTCTGGGATAATTTGATATTCTACATGAGGCACAAAACCAGAAGTCATCAGAGATTTTTATAAACACAGGTGGTGCTTATTAACTGAGAAATAAAAAGTTTACACTCCTGATGATTAGTGCCAGCGTGTTTTCGCAGTCCTCTGCACTTTTGGGAAATGGTTTTTATTTTCTTCCCAATTCTGATTACTTTTATTCTACACGAACAGCTTGAGTGAGTGATGCAGTGACACCGTAAAGCATCGCTGACAGATCCGAAGGTGGGAATAGTCACCTCTTTTACAGCAGTCATCACTGCAAAGCATAGCGGTCTATGAAATTTAATAGATGTGGCCACACAGCCTGTGGATTGACAGTGCGAATTCTTACACAGAAATGGCTGGCTAAAAGGGGCAATCTCATTTCCATATGTTCTCTCTACTATGCATTGCTTGTGAGATTTTCATTACAATGGCCTAGATAACTAGTAGTTTGTGAGATTTTGTTGTATATGAAGAGTAATTTCCAAGCAACAATAGATAATAAAAAAGTGTGAGGATGAGGATTCTGGATGCCTAGATGGGAAGGACTTAACAGTGTCTGAGGGAGAGGCTGAGCATGAATGTTGCTTCATTATTTTATATATGCTCTTTGAAGAAGAAAGGGACTGCAGGAAAAGATTCTGAGAGAGAACGCATTAGACATACTCCGAAGGAAGCATTTGTAGTATAGGAGCATTTGGAACACTTAGAAGGAACATGGGCTGCAGATGCTGTTGGCTAGTGGCAAGTTCTAGTCCAGTGACTGGTCAGAGAAATGTGAAGTTAATGCCTGTCTTAGTGGCAATGTAAAGGGTAGTCTTTAGATGTAACAGTCCTTTCTCTATGGACACAGAACTTTATTATTAACCTGTTTCCATGTTGCATATCTAGTCAATGTTTTATTCAGTGGGCTGTAGAACACTGTGCACACACAAAGATGGGCAGGTCAAATGTTTCCTTGGTTAGATAAACACATGTAAGTGTTCATTTATCGTCACTCTCCCTAGCATATGTTATCTCTATACCACCAAGGCTCCTCTTTTTGTATCTTTATCATCTAATTTCTATTTCTCTGTTCTTGTCTCTCCCTCTCTATATATGAATTTATGTATGTCACCTTTCACTATCATTTATGTATCTCTTTTTAATCTCTGTATTTATCTGTATATCACTATATTTATCAATTATGCATCTGTTATCTACATATGTTTATATTTGTCTATCTATGTCTATGTATCTAATGTCTAACATTTGCCTATCAACATTAATTCATTATAAACTATATAAGATGATGATATGAAATAATACTTGATACCCATTTAGAATAAGATAGTAGCTAAAGAAAATGAATCACTTGAAACAAATGTATGGGTATAAGCAGGGAACCCAGAGTGAAACTGAGATGGAGAATTTTGATTATTGGGGCTGCTTGTTGGAGGACACTTTTCAGAGTGCTGCACCCAGAGTTAGATTAGAAGAAAAAAGCTATAATGCACTGTAGAGGTCATTCAGATAAGATGATAGCTTCCTGCCATACATGTTGGAAAGGTTCAAACTCATAGGTAGCTCCAAGCTGAATCATGTCTAAGAAAAAAATCTGTTTTCAATGTCTGTGAAGTTCTATAAGAACTAAAGCTAGAACACTTGTCTATCTGAGATGAAGGCCAAAAAGAGACCCTAACTACAAAGAGAAATACAGAGGAGATTCTAATGAAAAAGAAATAATGACAGTTGGGCTTCTCCCTGTGCCTTTCAGATTGCCAGCAACCCTTGGCACTTTATAAGATATCCATAGGAAAAACACATTTTGTTTCAAGCAAAAAGTGTTGAAATTCTTTTATCTCTATATAGAACTCAAAGATGAAAGAGTTCGATAATCACAGAACTTTCATTACACTTTAGACAACAATTATTTAAATATATATAAATATATATATATATCATTTAAAGGCAGGGCATGCTGTATTGAGGCTTGTCTGGTTGCTTTGGATAATATTTATATAATGTGATGAAGCTTTCCTTGGATTATATAGTTTGATATTATTTTTATTCTTAAGTCTGCAAAATGCTCACTGTTGTAGCTGATGAGATATCCCTGATCTACACAAATGCTAGAGAAACATTAAAAGTTATACCAAAAGATGGAACCAATTTTATATTTGTAATATTTTTAGCTTAGGAGAAAACCCTGGTCATTACACATATGAATTTGCTAAAACTCAGGAATTCATCATCTTCTGGGCTTTAGAAACTATTCTTTGGCAGCTGGAGATTGAGATGGAAAGTTCCAGGAGGGATAGAACTAAAGAAGAAGAGAAACTAAATTATTTATGCAAGAGACCATCCTGAATAGCCCTGACCAGCTCATTTAGAGGTCTCAAGCCACCCAACCACAGATAAGAGACTTTAGCCAGTCATTTATCTGCTTAACAGCTACACTTTAGGAAAATAAACAGAATCTATAGATTTGACAGCACAGCATTCGTAATCTTTAGGACACAGTCTAAAACTGCCAGATATGTGGGGAAGTGGGAGAATGTGGCTCATGTTCAAGCAGTGGAAAAGTCAATAGAAAGTGGTCTCAGAATGACCCAGATGTTCACCGAACAAGATGTTCAATACAGCTACTATAATTATTGTTTTTACAGAGTAAAACAGGCTTAAAATAAATGGGTATAAAGAAAATCTCATCAGAGAAGTGTGAACCATTAAAAAAATTGCAAAGGAATTGTACCAGTAAAGATGCAATACCTAAAATGTATGGTGTGTTTTTGTCAGCATTGATAGAGGAATTAGTGATGAAAGAGTGCAGGACAGATAATTTCAAAAGAAACTTTTGAAAAACTTATAAAACCATTGTGAGCATCAGTGCCTGGAAGATAGTTGTAACTTGAGTACTGTAAAGAAAGGAGGAGGAGGAGGAAAAGAAGAAGAAGAAGAAGAAGAAGAAGAAGAAGAAGAAGAAGAAGAAGAAGTTGTTTGAAGTCAACATGATGGAACAAGAAAATCTATAAAATTGCTAGGGAAAGGAAAAATAATACTTGGGGTAGTCGCTGATGTCTCATAGAAACTTGGGAGACCATAAGGGAATGAAGAAAGTTCTTTAAAGTTCTGAAAGAAGAAACTGTCAACCTAAAATTCTATATTTATTAAATTTGTTCCATATAAATAAGAGCAAAGAAAAACATTTTCAAAATAAAGACAATCAAGAGAATTTGTCAACAGCAGCAATTCACTAGAGAGAATAATGAAGATCTTTTGATGGAAAGTAAGTTACACCAGATGGAAATTTCTATTTTGGGGAAGGAATGAAAGACATTAGAGATGGTAAATGCACAGGTAAATATGAAATAATTTAAAAATTTTTCTTTTAAACTACATAGGTCTGTTTGCAATAATTACACAATTTTTCTCTGGGTAAAATGTATAGCATATAGATGTAATGCACATGTAAACTATGGTACAGAAAGAAGATAGGAACTGATGCATTAAAGACTGTAAAATAATCAAAATTAAGGTATTTATTATAATCAATATTCAGCACACTTAAGCTATGCAGAGCTGTAAAAGTAAAAATCTGCTAAATTAAAAATTTTATAAAGGTATTTGATGATCTAAAATAGTCAAGGAAGGAGCTCGGGGAACTAAACTCAAAAGGGAACAGATAATAAACAAAAGGGTAAAACTGGGCCAGCTGAGAGTGCATCAGAGGCTTATTAAACTTATTAAATTAAACATTGGTGGATTAAACACCCCAGTAAAAGGCAGTGATGATAGAGTGGACAATAAGACCCCATTATGCATTATTGGAAAAATACACTTTCAATATAAAAAACAAAAGGACAGAACAAAAGGAAATATTATGTAAACAGTAACCAAAGGGAAAAAATGGAATTAATATCAGATACAATAGACTTTAAGAAGGACAGTGGTATGAGGCATAAATTCATCTTATAATGATGAAAAGGAAAAAAAAACTCTTTGCCAAAAAAGTTTGAGACAGATGCAGGCCTCCCTCAGCATGCAATTTATATAATAAGCAGTCAAAAATATTAACAAACTATGGAGAACCCTTGCTGGCTATCTTGAACTAAATTATGCTTATAAGCTAGCATACTAAACAACTCAAGATATATATTATCCTCAGTGAACATGGTATGATTGATAATATAACATGAAGATTAACATATGTTATATTGTATAAATGTCAGGAAACTTAAAAGGATTGACATAAATTTTATAGTATTTCTTCTGATTATGATTAATTTTGTTTAAAATAAAAAGGTCTATTTGGGCAATGATGATACATGCTTTTAATTTCAGCACTTAGGAGACAGAAGCAGGTGGATCTCTGTGAGCCCAAGGCTTGCCTGGTCTATAGAGCAAGTTCCAGGACACAGAGAAAGGCTGTCTGGAAAGAAAAAAAAAAGAGTTGTTACTATGTATATATTTCTACCCTTGCTCAAGGTATTGTATCTATATAGCTCATCTAACAATGTAATGCAAATTGCTAGTCCTTGGAAGTTATTATTAACAACTAATTAGAAAAAAATTCAGGTAGTAGTTAGACATTACAATCAAACTTGTAGTCAGATGTGTTTTTAATGTCAAACAAAAATATATTTTACACAGGTTGTTTTCAAACACTTTAGAGATTTACAGAATTTGGCATTTATGATATTTTAATAGCATATGTTCTTTTTATCTTTATGACAATGACACATGTCTGCTTCTGGCAGCACCAATCTACTTCAGGGAAGATAATGGGCATTCAAGAAACTATATATGGAGTTTACATTCTTTTTGGTAAAAGTTAATCACTGGGTAAGAAAGTGTTCTTGTCTCGATTGCTGATAGTATGATATTCAAAATGGACAAGCAAGACACAGAATAGACTGCTGATCCTTGCAAGACAAAATAGGAAAGTCTTTAAGAATATCCTGTTTCACAGATAAGTCTGTCAGATATTTCATGACAAAGTCAGACTTAAACAATAACTATTTACAAATCCAGCCCTTCAGAAAGCATTAGAGGGAAAACTCCAACCTAAGAATCCCAGATACACCCATGAAACCACAAACAATCAATAATCCCACAGAAGAAAAGCCAAAAGAAAGGAAATATATACAAGCTACCACCAAAAATAACAGGAAATATCAGTGGTCATGAATATCCCTTAATATCAATGGACTCAATTGGCCCATAAAAAGACACACATGAACATGATGGATACAAAAACAGAAGCCATCCTTCTGCTGCATACAAGAAACACACTTCAACCTTAAAGACAGACACAGGCTCAGAGTAAAGTGTTGGGAAAAGATTTTCCAAGATTAACTTAAAAAAATTAGTAGCCCTTCTATACACTAAAGATAAAATGACTGAAAAAGAAATAAGCAAAATATTAACCTTTATAATAGCTGCAAATAGCATTAAATACCTTGGAGTCACTATAACCAAAGAAGTAACAGATCTATTTGACAAAAACTTTAAATCACTGAAAAATGAAATTGAAGAAGATATCAGAAAATGGAAAGATCTCCCATGTTCCTGGATAGGGAGGGTCAACATAGTAAAAATGGCAATTCTACCAAAAACAATCTAAAGATTCAATGCACTTCCCATCAAAATCCCAACACATTTTTTTTACAGACCTTGAAAGAACAATATTCAGTTTCATTTGGAATAAACAGAAAAGCCAGGATTGCCAAAACAATTTTGCTCAACAAAAGAATCTCAGGAGGCATCACCATCTCTGACTTCAAGGTATACTATAGAGCTACAGTAATAAAAAATAACGGTCTGGTACTGGCAAAAAAACAGACTTGTGGATCAATGGAATAGAACTGAAGTTCCCAACATTAACCCAAAAACCTATGAACACCTGATCTTTGAAAAAGAGGCCCGAAATATTTAATGGAAAAAAAGATAGTATGTTGGCATAGCTGGATGGTAGTGTATAGAAAAATGCAAATAGATCCAAGCCTATCACCCTGCACAAAACACAAATCCAAGTATATCAAAGACCTCAACATAAACCCAACCACACTGAACTTTATAGAAAATAAAGTTGGAAATACCCACCAATGCATTGGCATAGGTGACCACTTCCTAAATATAACACCAGTAGCACAGACACTAAGAACAACAATCAATAAGTGAGATCTCCTGAAACTGAGAAGCTTCTGTAAACCCAAAGACACAGTCAATAAGACAAAATGACAGCTTACAGAATGGGAAAATTTTTCACCAATCCTATAAGTGACAGAGGAGTGATCTCTAAAATATATAGAGAACTCCAGAAACTAGAGCCCAAAGCCTTAAATAACCAATTAAAAATTGGGTTCAGAATTAAAAAAAAGGAATTCTCAGCAGAAGACTTACAAATGGCTGAAAGGCACTTGAAAAATTTCTCAACATCTTTAGCCATCAGAGAAATACAAATCAAAACAACTTTGAGATACCACCTTTTATACCTGTCAGAATGGCTAAGTTTAAAGACACAGCCTACTCTGGAGAGGCTGCGGAGTGAGGGGAACACTTCTCCATTGTTGGTGGGAGTGTAAACTTGTCCAGTCACTCTAGAATACAGTATGGGGGAATCTCAGAAACCTGGGAATCAATATCCCCAAGGATCCAGCAATAACACTACTGGGCATACATCCTAAAGACACACATTTTGCACTCCAAAGGCATTAGCTCAACTATGTTCATAGCAGCATTATTTGTAATAGCAAGAACCTGGAAACAACCTAGATGCCCTTCAACTGAAGAATGGAATATCAAACTGTGGTACATCGACACAATGGAGTACTACTCAGCAGTAAGAAAAAAGTGATATCCTAAAATTTGCAGGCAAACGAATGGATTTGGAGAATATCCTCCTGCGCGAGGTATCACAAACCTAGAAAGATAACCAGGGAATGTACTCACTCATTAGTGGACTTTAAACAATAAAGCAAAAAGCAAAGCATGTTCAAGCTGCAAACCACAACCACTGAACAGCTTGGGATCTGAAAGACCTTAGACTGGCACTTGGAACCCACTCACTCCACAGGAACACCTGACCCAGTCTTGATGGTGGGATGAGGAATGTGGATTTGCTTGGAGTGAATGCTGAACTAAGCCACCTTGGGACTTTGGAACCTTCTGCCCTTGCTGGGGAGGAGATAAGGAGTTGGGGAGAAGAGAGAGTGACTGGGAGGGGCGGGAGGGGGAAGGGAGTTTGAACAAGGGGATACGTGGATAGAAATGAGACTTTATTCATAATAAAAAAAGAAAATGAGATGAAATAAAGGTAAAAACAGCCTTAAAAGAGTAACAAAATGAAAAACTTAAAAGTTTCCCACAATTTTCCGTTTATCAAGACAAGATGTAATCCATAGGACAGACACATGGACAAAAGGAACAGAGCTTTAACAAATCCTCGGATCTGAGTGAAGTTTATAGAGGAGGTCTCCAGCCATTCAACCTTTCACTGTCTGCCTGATGTTATACCAAATCTAAAAAAATTCAAATGAGTACAAAAATGTTAAATGTCTTGAACAAATTGAGAGAACAGAAAAATTTATGAAGCTGCTATAATAAAAATATTTTAATTGTCCTGAAATATTAAATCTACTAAAGGACATAGGTAGATTATTATATCTACTTGCAAACAACTATTAGCCAAAGGAAGAGCCAAAAACAAATCGCCATGGTATAGATGCTTTTATATTGATACAAATGGGAAATTATTTTATGTTTGATTAAGGTAATCTATATATTGATACAAAATTAAATATATGATTGCCCTATTTTGCTCATTTCTACCTCTGTTTAAAATATTTCACACATTAATGCATATTTAACATATTACTGTCATTTCCATAATGCAATTTCTACCTCTGTTTTTTTATGCTAGTCATAACATTTGTTATAATATATATATACAAGTTGTTTTATATAACTCTCTATATATTATTTGTACAATGATATATAGTTAAGATACTGTTGTCACATTATACAATATGTATATTCTAGTTAATATTCATAAGATCATCATACTTAACATCCTTATGCTAAAACTATACACTCATGTATGGATTGCCTGTTCTTACATTATAATCTTCTCTCTTTCAGTTGACTAAAATTGCAGATTACCACTACTCAGATTCGTCATGTAACAGTCAAGATACTCAGGCTTCCCAAAAACATGCTAAAATATCAGATAGACATCTTCAACCACTTCATAAACCTAGAGAATATGACATTTAATATTTTGTTATCTAAAATTTGGCCCTGAGAGACACGATAACTCCTGGCATCACTGACCCTTTCCTGAGATGGTGTTGAGTTTCATGGACATCTCACAAAGAGATTGTCTTCTTTGGCAGATAATGGCTTGATAGTCAAGACTACAATTGCCCCGACTGCTGCCAACATGCACACTGTCCGATATAAACGAGCAAGATAAAAGATAGAGACTGCCAAAGCCTGCCTAGACAAAATAAAAGTCTCTTCCCAAAATACTCTGCTTCTGAAGAGACTTGACAGACATCTGTAGGCAATAGCCAAAAATGTAAGTGCTCCCACTGTACAAAAAAGCCATGAGCTAACTGTCATTGTCCTCTCCTAAATCTTAAAAGTTACTCTCTTGTGCTTCCAACCTTCAAGTAATATAGTTTTTCTCTCTCAGGTCTTGATGGTGTTAAAGACTAAATAGTTAAGGTTACTATCATTTCATATCTCAACAAGAAACATTCAGATATTAGATTCTTATTATTCAGGATAAACAGCCTTAAAGTAATCCCCATACATTGTCTCATACCAATATTCTACACATTAAGATGTACCTTGTATTTGTTGTTTGTTAGTTGTAGTGTGTCCTTGCTTATGTTAGTACCTTTCCCTCCCCCAGACAAAGCCTTATAATGATCCCTATAGTATACAGTATATTACTTGAAAAACTTTCATAATTAGACAAAAGGGGGAGGTGTAGTGGAGATTCAGATGTTACCCAGGGAAGTTCTAGTGACCTCAGAAATCCAGACCCTGACTCTCTCACTCTCTTTGGTTCCTGCATTCTTTGGGAGGAAGCTGACTGTCCCTATGCAGAGTTCTGTTTTCTCCAAAAATTGCTTCTTGTATTTGTAAGTCCATTTTCTCTCCCTAATAAATATTAACTCATAATATAGTGCACCAGATGTGATTAATTACAACTATAATAAAACTTACACATAATAGCTCAGAGAAAATACTTTGACATGTAATGAGTATTCCTGTTAAAATCTAAAGACCTTTTTGTTGTAGTATGTTTTTTTTGGCCTGTTTGGGTCTGGAGATTTGTAACGTTGGGGCATCTATTTTTAGCCATTAGGCGCAAAGTCTTTGGCAAACCTTTTAGTGATGTAGGAAATTTGACACAGTCTATTAGTTGTTTTTTTTTTTTTTGTGTCTTGAAGAATGTCTGGTAATGTTTTTTGTAAAGTAGGAACCTGAAGGACTATTTTGTCTATATTTAGAGGTCACTTTTTTATGGAACTTGTATGTGTAGTTTATATAGCATACTATCAAGCAGTCAATATTAGAACAGTTTTTTGTCTAGTGGCTAACTGATGTCACAAAGTAAATTTTATATGAAGTTTTTTTAATGTCTATCTTTTTTTTGAAATATATTGGTGTTGCCAGGAACAGACCTGTCTCACTGTCCAGAAAAGTCTAAGTTTTTAAAATATCTTAAATGTCATATTTTGTATGTCTTTGAAGTGTTTGAAGACTATTTATCTAACTGAAATTATTTTTGCATATCTACAAAAACTTAACTAACATGACTATAAGTTTGTTTATCATAGTTGACTATTAATTTGTATTTTTTAATTATATATTATAATTTTAAATGAGTTACATTAGCATCATACCTTAATCAAGAGTAGAAAAATATAAACAACATAACAAAATTAACCTTAAGTTTATATCAATGAATCAAAATCCACTTATCTTTTCTAATCATTCCTATATCATATCCTCCTCCTCCATATTTTTAAAGAAATTGACTATGACTATTAATTATTTATAATGAAAACAAGCATTAATAAGTAATATTTTTGGGAATTTGGACGAAGTTTTTTTTTTTATTATTTTTTGTTGTCAAAGGACAATGACCATCTGATGGGGTTTTGAAGCTGGATCATCTTAACTGGCTTTTTGGAAGCTGATAATGTTTATTTAGGTGGCCTTGGTAGATGGAACCACATTTGTCTAGAACCAATTTACAGGTTTTGATCTTTTGTGGAGACAAAAGCAGAAACTCTTTTTTTAAGTAACATATTTTTATAAACAGATTTTAAAGTTAAGACATCTTTAAAGTATATGTATTTAGCAGCCCTAGTAATCAACTATGTTTTTGTAGTCAGCTCATTTAAAGTCAAAAAATCAAAAGAAAACAAAATAAACATAATTTAGACTTTTTGTTTATTTGTCATCTTTATATGGCTTTTTTTAAAAATTTTTATTTTTATTTTTTTTAAAGGGTTTTTTTTATCTTTTTTTTTTCTCTCTCTCTCTGAAGTTTATGTGTATTTTATATATATTGTATCTCGTTTAGAGGTTTTGAGAGTCTAAATTTGTTTTATTGAGAATCTTTATTTATTTTTTAACCTAAAGAGCTTTAAAATGTCTGTATTATTTTAATTGTTGACTCCGCCCCTCTTGGCAGCTTTTTAATATGGCGGAGGGGCCCCCTGTCGGTCTGCCGCTGTCGGCAAAGAGCGGGCTCAGGAAATGTTGTTACGAGAAAAACTTTTTTAAACTGTTTTTTTTTTGTTAGTATAAGCAGAAACTTTAAATCAATTACACTTGTGCCAATCCTGTCGTAAAACGTATGAGTTTAAGTTGTGTGTCGCGGACGCGCCATTTTTAAATTTTTGCCTGAACACCACGCTGTCTCTGTACTGTAAATCAATTGAAATATGCAATTCAAAAAACCGTTTTAAACTTTTTTAGGCTTTATGCGGGTGTTCGTGCCCAACGTTGGGAACGCCATCTGTTGTAGTATGTTTTTTTTGGCCTGTTTGGGTCTGGATATTTGTGACCTGGCACACGTGTGTGCCGGCGGTGTGGAGCCTTTTAACAGTTAAGCCCTAGCAAAGTGCTTAAATCTATCCAAGGGAGGTAGAGCCTTGATTGCACTTCGCAGTAGACCACAGCACTATCATTTGATGCTCAGCACTGGTCCATGTTCACTTGTTGTTGAGATGGACTGAATGGCATCTTCCAATGGCCACAGGCTGTCATTACTGCACCTTCTCTAAATGGATAAGAGACTATCCCAGTTCACTTAACTCACAGATATGACTGCCCAGATGACTAAGGCTTTAACACAGTGGGATGTTCATAGCTCTATGATCGGCTTCTCTCCCTTCAGTGAGATATTCCAAAGATATGTTAAACATTTTCTTACAGGTTCATCTCTGGTTAGCCATAGCATCATGTCACTTATTAACTTGTCTCCTCTTGGCTTTGCTCTTTTTCAGTATCATGAGCCACAGCCCTTACTTACGCACATCTCAGACAATTCTACACACAGGCGCATGCCTAAGATTTGAGTTCAAGGAAACTATAAAATATATTATTTGATTATAAAGAAGACTACTATATGTCAAAACCTGTAGGGAATGTGATTAATAATGCCCAGAAATAAATCAGTAGCTTAAGACTTTTTATCACGCCTAAGTCTAAAAAACAAGAATTAAGATGCTCAATAAGAAAGCCAAGTAGAGCCAAATGTGGTGATACATCTCTAATTCTAGCACCTGGGAGGGGGAGACAGGAGAATGAAGACTTCAGGGTTATCTTCAGTGTCTACTGAGTTAGAGGCCACTCTGAGATATGTGAAGCTCTAAACAATCAAGCAACACAAACTCAACAATCATACTGAATAAAAAATGAGAAAGAAATTTGTATAAACATACCCACAAAATAGATAGTCCAGAAAACGTAAAATAATATTAATAAATTCAAAAGCATGCTCTTTGAATAATTCCAATACCAGTTGACATTTCAAAATGTAGGAGAGAAATCTGATGGGGCTTCACTCTTAGATGCAGAGTCAGGAGCAATTAAGGGCAGCTGAGAGAGGGGGATTTAGTGTTCCCCAGGGATGAGCCCCCAGCTGGCATTCCAATACCAAAAGGTCAGTCTAAGAACATATTCATATTTGTAACACCAAACACACTAAGGGAGTGTGTGTGTATAGAAAAAAATACTCCATAAATTTTATAGGGGCTTCAAGAGCGATTGTAGGGTAGAGAAGGGTAAGGTGGTATAAATATATTATAACCAAGTAAAAATTTGAAAAGTTAAAATTCTAGATGATTTGGATAACAGGAAAAATGAAAGTAGAGGAAGATAAAGAAACTATTTAAGTGATTATTTGAATACTTTAAATATACATAAATTTATCTTAACAACATAAACACTAAAAAAATGAACAAGAAAACATGAATTACCATACCTACCTCAAGAAATAGATACTGGAACATAATTATGGAAGAATTCAAAACAAATTTTTCAAATTTATCTAAAATGGCTTTGTTATATGACTCGGGATCACCTGCCTAGAGAATGGTGTAGCCCATAGTAGACTTGGCCCTCTACATCAACTAACAATCAAGACAGTTTCTCATAGACATTTTCACAGACCAATATGACTTTGAAAATCCCTTAGCTGAGACTCTTTTCTTAGGTGACTCTATAATAAATAAATAAATAAATAAGTAAACAAACAAACAAACAAATAAATAAGGGCTGACACCCTTAAAATTTTGGGTGATTCCAGCAAACATTTCTCAGAGCTTCAAATCACTGTTCTTTTCTATGTTGTATAATTTCTAAATGTGAATAAAAATATTTTATAAAAATAAAACCACTGATGTAAACTTGAAAAATGAAACAATCTACAATCTACAGTTCACTCAGATGAAGAGAAGTTGTTATTAGAACAGAGAATGGAAGGGTATTTGATACTAAAATACAATGTTCTGAAAGGTGCAGATAGTACAGGAGACTAAGGACCGCTGGGAGAGCTGAGACGTTTGCTTCTGAGAGGCAGAAAAATTACTTTTGCCTACACTTGACAGATTTCTACATAGAAATTGCAAGAAAGCAAAATCAAAAACCTAGTTTTAGTTGTTTGGGAGGTTAATGGCTCTTTCATTGATGAGATCTTAGATATAACAGTTTGAACCAGAAGAAACTATTTTTATTCTTGATGGCAATTCAGAGATCAGTGGTGAGAAATTCTAAACACTGTTCTGTGTGGTGACTCAGCTCCAGGTGTCTTCTGTCATCCATCTCCCTATGCTCCAGAACACAGACAGGTTAACATTTCCTCTAATGGTCCAGACAGTGAATATTCTAAGTTTTGTCTTCCATATGTCTTTCTCTTTCCCCTCCCTCATTTGGCCCCTATTCATTCATTCATTCATTCATTTTTTTAAAAAATAACAGTTTAAAAATGTAAAATCACTCTTAGCTCATAGTCCCTACAAAACCAAGTCACAGGGCAGATTTGGCTCACAGCTGTAATTTTTTTAGTTGCTCTAGAATGTTGCTTACTTTGTGGATAGAGTTTATCTGATCTCTGTTCCAGGCTCTTCTGCAGGTGGCTGAGTTCTACATGTATTCCATCAGATTCCCTTGGCTGTGAAAAGTAGCAAGGTCAGCTGGGAAGTCTGAGCATCCTGTGGATAAGAAAAGAGAAAGGCCATAATTGGATGGACAGCCACATGTTCATCTTATTGATTAAGATACATGTTAGAACAGAGCAAATAAAACTTTCTATTAGCAGTTGCTGGTTAGGAAAGTTAGTGGAAATTTTTAACTAGTGGATCTAATAATGTCTAGAAAAAAAAGCTTAACTAGAAGTGTTTAGCTTTTACCTAAATGGCATTTAAAAATGCTTTTAAAAAGGCAAAAGTTGATAAATTAGAAGAAAGGCAATCTTTTTGGATGGAGAAACTGAGTATAAAATATGTAAGAATAATTTTCTTACATTATATATTACACTTCATAAAATTTGAGTGAAAATTGCAACAAGAACAATTATAAGTTTGACAAGACAGCTTTAAATATGTCTAAAAATAAGACAGAGAAAGAGACAGAGACAGACACACAGAGACGAGAGAGAGAGAGAGAGAGAGAGAGAGAGAGAGAGAGAGAGAGAGAGAGAGAGACTACACTTTCCAGAAAAGAAACACTTGAGGTACCGCACAGACATCTCAGCATGGAGAACACTGGCTGCTCCTTCAGAGGGCCTGTGTATCATTCCAAGCATGCATTCTGAGATTCACATCCACTGCTAACTCTAGTCCCAGGGGCTCTGATGCTCATCTGAACTTCACAGGCACCAGATGCAGTTACATATACATATATGCTGGCAAACACTCATACCTAAATAAATCATTAAAATATATAAAAGATATACTTGCAGAGAAATAAAAAGACAGGGATTTTGACATCCTATATGTTATCAGTAGGTATTTTCATGAGAGAGAATAAAGTTAGAATAGGAAATCCCATCCTACTTCTTTTGACAAGATTTGAGAAAACAGGGATCCTTGTCTAACTACTTTATATTTGGCTTTAGATAATTATCTAATCAATGTGAATACCAGTTTCACCATTTAACAAAGCCAATTATCCACAGTTTTTTGATATGTTATCAATTGTTATGGCTTGTTATTCAGCACTTTTATGCCCTTCTGTGAATGTTTGTAGTAAAAACTTGTTCTAACTAAACTAATACTGAATCTGGTGCCTCTGGTGTATTCTCATCATCTCATACTTCAGTGTATGCATATAGTTCCTGGTGATGATGGAGGGAGGGAGAAGAAAATCATTGGTGATTAGGCCTGGTGTTCCTGGATGTTTAAGTTCTTTTTATTTTGGGCAAAGAAATATGTTCTGGATTTTAGTTATACTTTCAGTCACTTATCCTTGGGCACATTCTTTAATTTCTCTGTGCCATTTTGTCAGCAGAAAATTCAAACAATGATGACTGAACTGTGATGGTTTGAAAGAAAATGCCCCCAAAGGTAGTGGCACTATTAGGAGGCATGACCTTGTTGGAGGAAGTGTGTCACTGTGGGGGGTGGGGATTGAGGTCCGTTTTGTTCAAGCTTCCTTCAGTGTGACAGTCAGTCAACTTCCTGTTGCCTACAAGATGTAACACTCTTAGCTCCAGCACAACATCCATCGGCACACCTCTCTGTTCCCCACCATGATGATATTGGACTAAATCTCTAAAATTGTAAGTGAACCATTCCAATTAAATGTTTTCTTTATAAGAGTTACATGTCATGGTGTCTGTTTACAGCAATTAAAATCCTAAGTAAGACATTAACTATATGGCTGAGATGATGAAGATGGTTACCCAGCAGTAAAGACTTGCTGACTGCTTTCTGTTTCCAAGTACAAAGTGCTTCAGAGACATTAAGTCAGATTTAGGTTTTTACCCCCACCAATTCCAAGGGGAAGGTACCACCATCACTACCAATGTCACCATCATTAAAAATATTGTTTGATTTTGCAGATGAAGAAAGAGGACTTAAACCATTTCTATAATCTGTAAGATGCCACAATACTGTGTTTAGTTGTAATCAGGACCAGAACCCAGTGGTTCTTTAGCATGTATAGCTAGGAACTCTTCCCTGGTATGTATAGGAAGAAACAGCATAGATAATAAATAATAAATACATTAATATGGATTATTAGAGATCAGTTCCAGGCATCTGGGAGCCCCTGTTAGAGAGGGAATAAACTGAATCTCCTTATTTCAGTCCCTCTGGTCTGTCTCACCACTCCATGAATTCAAGGAAAGGGAACTCTCAGAATTTGCAAGGCAAGGACTGTGGTTTGTTTGTGAAGCACCAAGGCAGACAGTGCTTAGCATATAGTAAATGATCATCAAATGGTCCATCTGTGTAATGCTCAGCCATGTGACCAAAAGGTCTAACCAAGTACCTCTCTCTCTTTTTCTAACATTTATTTTTATTATTTTAAGTATGTATCTATATGTGGTTATGTGACCATGAGTACAGGTGCCCTTGGAGGCCTGAGGTGTCAGATCTCCTAGAGCTGGAGTTAAAGATAGTTTTGAGCTGCCTGACGTGGGTGGTGGGAATTGGATTCATGTCCTCTGGAAGAGCAGTGAACGCTCTTGACCATCCTTGCCATTTCTGTCACCCCAAAATGCTTAGATATTTATCAGCCACTATAAATATTTATCTATTAACTAAGTACTTTAATATATTTCTGTATTTCAAAACTTATGGTGTTCCAAAAATTTTCTAGACTTAAGATATTAAGATGATGAAAATTACAGTATGAAAATTCTTGCAGTTTTAAAAATCAGTATTTATTTATCTATGATGCAACAACCAAGTTCAGAGGTACTGAGTTTTTAGAGAAATGAATAAAAGAGGTAAAAATTTATGTACTTTAATTCAACAAACACTATTTAGTCAAAATACACTATTTTGTAGAATAATTCTAGTTGATATGTCTCATAGGTATGCATCATAACCAATTTCTCATGATCTAGTGAAAAAGTTTCAGCAGAAATGCATTTGATTGGCAGTGATTGCAATAGAATTCATTTCAATTGTGAATCAGATACTTCCATTCATAATGAAGATTCCAATTCTGTTATACTTTTATGGATCTGTTAATGTTTACTTTAGTTCCCTGAAAAGTTTGACTAGAAATCTTTTCATGATTACACTGTTTATGATGTGGAAATGTTCCAGAAAATCTACACCACTTTGTTGACATGGGCTTACTGATTTGCTGGGTAAAAAATTATATCACAGAAGATGAATGATTTGTTAAGAAATATGCTTCATCTAGAGTTTGGTCTGCTAAGGTAGATACACTTAAATTTCAAAAGATTGGAATTTTGTTTTACAGAACACTGTTGTGCTATTTCAGATTTCTTTATGTGCAGATACAATGCAGTTTATTAATTGCTTGGAAATGGAAAAATCTATGAAAGAGACAGAATATGATTTTGTCAAATCCTAGAGAGATGGTAATGGTGCGAGTGATGGGGGTGGAGGTGGGAGTCGGGGAGAAGGAGAGGGAGAGCAAGAGGAGAAAGATTGAAAAGCTAATCCTTCATTTTTTTAATATTAGTTTCCAGTACCATCCCAAATAGCTGCCTGAGACCTCAATTTATTGAATCTAATGGAGATGAGAGCACAAACGATGAGACTGATATTGACATGATGTGTGGTTTCGCTGAGGTCATGGGCTTGGTTAATTCCTTTCCAGAGGGACAGAAGAGAGAAAGAGACTGCGAAGGGTGAGTGCAGCCTATTTGTCCCTCCACTTTCAAGCTAACTGGAAACTATCCATAATGAATGTCCCTGCTTCCATCAAGGGCATTGCTTCCATGTAACGAGCACGCAGGACGCAGACATTGCCTATGTACGAGGGTTCAGTTTGCAGCGAGCCACAAATCACATTTCATTTATCAGGCCCTACAGATGACAGGATATCACTGAATCCCTTGAGAGCCATATTCATTAAAAAGAAATCTTAAGTAATTACAACAATTAATTGACTTGAAACAGTTTCTGGTGGATAAGGTTTACATAATTCATTTGCCAGACAAAACAAGCCTGATCAGATTGGAAACACACTACTTAGGTGCATCCTGCTCTCTGAAAATGCACATTCACAGACAACTGATTATCAATAACAGCCTTCCTCTTTTTCTTAAAAGGAAAGAATAATTTGTAAAAGGATAAATGGGACTAGGGAAAGCATGGACAGATTGTATTCTGAGCATCCTTTCCCATTGCTAGTAAAATGAATGGATGAAAATGCAAGTGGATTGTTTCGCTGACAGCTCTCTGAATTTGTAGTTTGGGGAGCTATATAGATGAATTCATGGCAGATTTCTTCTAAAAGGCCAGTCAGTTGTTTAAGGCAAGACTGAAGTCTAGTTTCCAAACCCCATTATACCCAATAATGTACACAAATAGCTCTTGTTCAATTAATACTGTGTCATTGTTTTCAGCCAGTAGGTGATGAACCTCTAGGTTTAAACAATACAGAGCTTTTGGCTAAATACGGAGTAGGATTTCCTTAGAAAACTCCAAAAAATAATTTCTTATGATGTAAAATAAGATTTTCCAACCACCTCTTATCATGTCATTAGATTTGTATCAGTTTCTACTTTTGGAGACTTGATTTAAAGAGAGATTTATAGAGTAGGCATCATTCCTTCAATATCATCCTCATGCATCACATTGGTAGACTAGAAAACAAATGGGCAATTTTTTTGTTTTAATTTTTAAATTTACGTATCAACTACAGTTCTCCTTCCCTCTCCTCTTTCTACTTATCCACCAGCTTCCCCCTACACCACCCCCATCTACTCCTCAGAGAGGATAAAGTCTCATGGGGAGTCAAAAAAGTCTGGCATATCAAGTTGAGGTAGGACCAAGTTCCTCCCTCCTGTACCAAGGCTGACCAAGGTATCCCTCCATAGATAATGGGCTCCAAAAAGTCAGTTCATGCACTAGGGATAAATGCTGATCCCACTGCAAGAGACCTTACCAACTATCCACTCCACCCCACTGTCATCCACATTCAGAGGGCCTAGTTCAGTCCCATGCAGGTTCCTCAGCTGTCATTTCAGAGTCTGAGCTCCAGTGGTTCAGGTCAGCTGTCTCTGTGGGTTTCCCCTTTGCTTATATAATCCCTTCTTCCTCTCTTCAACTGGACTAGGAGCTTGGTCCAGGGCTTAGCTGTGGATCTCTGCATCTGCTTCCATCAGCTGCTGAATGAAGGTTGTATGATGTCAATTAACAAGTCCACATAACCTTAACCCAAAACAGTACCACTAGCTGGGTGCCACATGTTAAAATCCAGTAGCCTGTGATGGACATTTCACACTGGACTAATGCACCTGGTTTGGGGCTGGGTCTCTGATGTTCTTCAGGTATCTCCCAGCACAGAGACCACTGTCCAAGTTAAAGTGTTTGGAAACCTATAGACAGGAGTGGTTTGCCATTTTTCTCTTTTCTTCTAGAAAATTATTCCATCATCAGTTTTGCTCCAGATTTCCACTCTCCTTGTGCCACTCTGAAGGTGGCATTTCTGGAACCTGCAGCTTTTGGAGAAAGGTCTCAAGATTTGTGTCTCATTCACTTGACATGATTGTTTAAAACTGAGAGCTAATATTATCAAGCCAAGTATTCTTGGATTCCCTTGCAGATGCGATGTAGTTTTGTAGAGCTCACTCTACATTTCAAGTCTATATTTTATTTGATTGACAGAAATAACTTCCATTTATTTCCCAAGATTTATTTTCTGATTCTCTGTCTCTGTCTGTCTGTTGGTCTCTGTCTGTCTATCTGTCTCTCTCTATCTTTCTCTTTCTCTCTCCCTCTCAGAATTTGTAATTAGTTGCTAAAGTGATTTCATGACTATGGGTGTAAAATCTTCCCAAATGACAGAACCCCATGTTTGTGGAGTGCTATTGTGAGCTGGCTGTCTTGTCTGATTCATATTGGGATTTTTCTCTACATAATAGGTAATTTCTCTAATAGCTTAGGTATTCTGAGAATGGTATTAAGAGTTCTGGTTCTTATTTCAGTCTGCTGTAGTGCAACACTTACTCTAAAAGATAACTTGCCTAACGTTTTCCTAGGACTTTGCCTAAGCTGTCCAGCTGTGTTTCTGATGGGCATTTGACCTGTAGAGCCTTTTCTGTGTCTGCTGTCTGCTTGGTCATACACTAAGCCTGTCACTTTTATCTTCTGGGGCTGGCAGAGGGGCTTTCCAGCTGAGCCTTCCCTGTTTACCTTCTTTGGAGTTTTTCATTGGGATTGGGCAGCTGTTTGTATCCACTTATTGCCAGGTAGTGCTGGGCTGAGCTGCTGAACCTACAGGGTAGGAGGATGAGTGTTGGCTGAGAGAGGGATCGTACCTCTCTGTGTGTCAAAGGGTGGTGATGTTCTCCTGTTGACTGACTCCTCTTCATTCTGATGGAGGATGAAGAGTTGTCTGGGCTGTGTTCTCTTGCTCTGATGTAATCAGAGCTCTGTGGGGTGCCTGGTGAGTAGACCTTAAGATCCTCTGTTGAGTTCTTGTTGATGTCTCCTTCTGGGGCCCATAATACTATTTTTCCATAATACTGCTTGGATGAAGTAAGACATATTTTTATTTGCATTTGAAATTCTGCATTAAAATACTATGGGGTTTTAGAGAGCTCTCTAATTCTGGGAGATGGAACAAAAAGGAAATAGTTAAATCTCATTTTCTGCTTATATACCAAGGAACATCTTCATGAATTGATACCGGATTATTTTAGACAGAAAGCACTTTTCACAGTTCAGTGTCAAAGTTTGTTTGTTTAAAAAAACAGGGTCAGTGGTGCATTAGAGATGGTTAATCAAAAGAGTGACCAGAGTTTTTCAAAAGCCTTAGCCTTCTTCAGAGGGCTCCCACCTTCCAAAAATTCTGAGTATTTGGGGTAAAACCACTATATATGTTCATTTTCCGAGGTTTCTTTAAAAAACTATGATGGTTGGTCATATTTGGCCATAATATTAAAGCAAGGATTTGGCACATCTCCAGTGATTGGCTCTAGTGGAGAGAAGCCCATTTCTCCAAGTAAAATGGTGGCGGGGATAACCAGGAGGTGTAATAAGACTGAGTCACACTGATGTGCAGCCCTGGCAGTGATTTAAGCCAGACACTGGAAAAGAGACAATGGAAAACCTGACCTGCTGAGGAGCGGAACAGGGGCTATGTGGATATAAAACACCAGCATGTGCTGAGAAAAACGATGGTTTTGATTTAATCTTGGTGACAAGAAGCCTGGGGAGGAGGTGATAATTGTCCACAGATATTTAAAGGACTGTCCCCAGGAGAAATTAGGATCCCACTGTTTGGTCTGGCGGCGGACATATTACCAGTCCACAGTGGCTCTGAGTGACAGCTGGGGGCCTGGCTGGGAACAAGCATTGGCACAGCTCTGGTTATGACTAGGATTCCTCCAGAAGTTCACAGAATGGGCTGGGCCTGAGGATGGAAGTTGCTCAGGAGAGTCCAGGAGGGAGGAAGCTAAGGCAGGGTACTGGAGGTGGTGGGGAGCGAAGGAAGGAAGGAGGGAAGCAAGGAGCAAGAAGGGGGTCAGCAAGAGAGGTGGGAGGTGAGGAGAAGAGACAGGATGGGGAGGGAGGGAAAGAAGGGGAGTAGGGGGAAGACAGAGGGACCAAGGAAGAAAGAAATAAAGGGGAAGAGGAAAGAGGGATGGAGGACAGGAGGGAGAAGAGGGTGCTCTGGGAGCACTCCTGACTAGAGACTGATGTGGCTAGCCATCTGAGGATGAATTGGAGAGGGCAGCCACTAAGGAGATCCCAGTGGGAGGGGGAGGGGAATTGCAGGCTCCAGGGACCGAGGGATGGGCTGTAGTTAACAGGTTAAATGCAGAAGAAGGCTGGAGAAGGCTGGTGAGCTAGGTGGACGCATCTGACCTGGAGTGACCTGTGACCTAGGCAGCTGCAGGTGAGGGGAATGAGTCAGTGAGGCAGAGCCGGGTCTGGATTTGGAATACTCTTAACTTTTGAGGTCAGAAATTTTTTTTTGTTGTTATTTATAGACAGCCTCCTAAATAGCCCAGATCAACCTCAGATTCTCACCAGAGCCGAGGCTGACCTTGAATTCTTGATCCTTTTATTTCTCTCTCCCACTGATTTAACAGATCTGTGCCACCACAGATGGCTACTTCTCATGGTTGGTGAGGTGGCGAGAGACCATAGTGTGGCACAGGAGCCCAGAGACCATGCTTTGCTTAGGACAAATTTTGCAATCTCTATGTCTGTCAGAATCATGAATGCCCAGCCCTGAAGTGAGAGGTTCTAATCCTGCAGATCTGGGTGAGACTTCTTATGACTAATTGCCAGATGATGCAAATACTCTCATCCTGGACTCATGGCCTGAGAAGTGACAACATAGGAACTCACATCTCCATCAGATTGACATACCTCTTAAGGAGAGAACAAAAGAATTCTAGAAAGCTGAGTAAACATGTCTTCAGGAGGAGGCCAGATCTTCCCATGACTGGAGTGTGTGACTGGATTCCAGGGCATTCTCAAATAGCTGTGAAAGTGTGTGGGGATCATTTACATGGACTCATCACCAGTGATTGAAGACTGGCTGATTTCCATGGCCATTTCAATTTGTGTATGGCAGCAAGAATGACTTGGTCCTCGGTGTCTGAAAGGGATTTTGGTATGGAGCCAGTGTGGAGAAGAGCTGGCACTCTCACAGCAGACCAACAATTTGGCAGTGAGGACTATGGCAAAACTTGAAGGTATGTGAACTTTCTTCTCCTTATTAAGTCTTGCAGTGGCTGTCCATAATCATTGAGGAAAGAACACAGAATTACTGAAGTAGTCTGTACTACTTCCATAACTGTAAGTTCTCCTAGGTTATTTTATCTCTTATATTATTAGCTACTGCTATTGATTCTTTTAATAGCAACCTTGGTGTCTCTTTGAAAGCTGTTCAAATTATTGCAGCTTTCTCCTCCTTTTTTTTTTGTTATTTTTTTTTTTTTTTTTTGGAGCTGAGGACCGAACCCAGGGCCTTGCGCTTGCTAGGCAAACGCTCTTCCACTGAGCTAAATCCCCAACCCCCCTTTTTTTTTTTTTTTTTTGTCTTGGGATGTTCATGTCTCACAGTTGTAATCCCATTCTTGGTATTTTCTATTTCCTACTCATCATGCTAACACTGCAGTGCTAGACAAAACTTGTCTTAGTTTTCTGCAACTTTTCATTTTTCTACTATTAATTCAGTATCCTCTGAATACCTCAGCCCTGGAGAAAGCAAGATGAATGGCCATCTTAACATTGCTCACCCCTAGAGCTCTTCCATGATTGACTTTCAGCACTTGAGAGAAAGAATATGCTGATCTCTGAGTTCAAGGCCAAACTGGTCTATATAGAGAGTTCTAGGCCAGCCAGGACTACACAGTGAGACCCTGATTAAAAGTAAAAACAACAAACCCCTCAAAATAATAATAAATAATACTTTCCTCAAACAACCCAAAACCATACAAATAATAGAACTACTTTTGGCAAAATTGAGACAAATCTAAAGGAGATAGACAGGATGTTACTTCTCCCTCACACTGGACCCCTCTGATCTTGGTAGATCTTACAAAAAGCCACCAACCAAGATGGTTCTGTGATTTCATTCTAATCTTTCACTTTAAAACAGTACAGACATGGGTTGTTTAAGGCCAAAGACGTGCAACAAGACTGTGTATAAGTTTGTAGTGCTGAGATGGGGCAGGGTGTCTCCATTTCTTTATTTCACAAAGAGTGCTTTCACATGCTCATCCTGAAATTCTCTGCTCCTCCACAAGTCCATTGGTAAATTATATCCACCATTTTGAGGGAGTTTTCCAAAATTACCTAATAAAATGCAACTGCTTTGGTAGTAGTTGACCTTAATCAACATCAGCTGAGACTCGGAAGGGGTCTAGCTTTGGGCTTTAGTACAGAAGACCATGGGCACTGGGATCTCTAAAATATCCTAATTAGGCTGTGATGACATCCTTCCAGGCTGCTGTCCCTTCTTCCACTCCCAGGGACATACTTCTCTCTAACAAAATGAGTGGCCTGTGCTCATGAAGAAATGAAGTATGCATTCCAGGAAACAAAATGTCTCTAGTTGAGCCCCAGTAAACAAGCAGCATTTCATATGGAAAGCCCTTTGTAGTTTTAAACGGACTCTCGAATGCTTTCAATTGTCTAGGAGTGTTTATTAACACAGTATGTTTTGGGATCAGCATCAGGGACCTCAGTGTCCCGAACAATAAAATCAGAGAGCACATCTTGTTCTGTGGTGACAGAGGAGGGGCACAGATTACCAAGGCAGCCGGTGGGTTGGGGTGGGAAGAACCACGGTGGGGGTGGTTGTTGGGCAGGTGGGTATGTGGTCAAGTCCTTCCTGCTGATACTGGGGTGAGGAGAAGAAGGGGACTGATTTCCTTCTTGTCAGATTTCCACTCCACCCTGAAAGCAAATCTTTCCTTCAGATTTTGAGGAGACACATAAAAAAAAAAAAAAAAAAAAAAAAAAAAAAAAAAAAAAAAAAAAAAAAAAAAAAAAAAAAAAAAAAAAAAAAAAAAAAAAAAAAAAAAAAAAAAAAAAAAAAAAAAAAAAAAAAAAAAAAAAAAAAAAAAAAAAAAAAAAAAAAAAAAAAAAAAAAAAAAAAAAGCAGAAGAAGGAAAGTCTGGAGAGTGTATCGCAAATCCTAATTGGTCTTAATAATAAAAACCTGGATATCAGGATAAACGCTGAAAGATCAGAGAGATAAAAGGAGCAGCCACTAGAGAGACTTCTTATCTCTCCTGAATCCTCAGGCTGAGGAGGTGAGCTCCTCTTTCTTCCCACCTTATATTCTTCTCTGCTCAGCCATACCACTTCCTACCTCAACCTCCCTAGTGCTGGGATTAAAGGCCTGAGCCTCCACCACCTGTCTCTGCTTATGGTGGCCTTGAACTCCTGATCTTCCTGCTTTCTCCTCCCAAATGCCAGGAGGAAAGGTGTAAGCCACCACTGCCTGGTCTCTATAGTTAACTAATGGCGAACCCTGCCCTCTTATCTCTAGGTAAGCTTTATTTGTTAGAGCACAAACACAATATCACCACAGGAGAGGAAATGGGGAAGCTGTTCAGGAATCCTTTCTCCAATTCACAGCCAATTCCTTAAAGGTACTAGCTCCGATGCCTTCTAGGGTGTCTTTCTCAAGCAGCTCTGATGGAAGAAGCCAGAACAGACCTCAGAGAGACAAATTCTTCTCTCACAAGACTGAACTGTATATAGAGAATGGAATAGATAACCCAAACCCAAGAATACTTGTTTCAGTTGGCTGTTACAAGTCAATCTGCTTGTATAAGCAAATATTTTATTATATCTCATGATCTTGTGGGTTAGAAATGTGGGCTGGGTTAAGATGAATTACTATCCTGTCTCATGTGGTACTGGCTATGGTTGTTGTTGGTAGATTCCACTGGATTCCAGTCAGCTTTATTGATGGGGTTGGCTACTGTGGAGGGGATGGCAAACTGGACCATGGTTTCCAAAGAGGCTTATCCCTGGAGCCTGTGAGTGTTCACCACACAGCAAGGGAGACTGCAGATGTGATTAAGTTCAGGATATTGACAAGAGTAGGTCATCTTATATTCCTTAGGTATAACTGAAGTGACCTCACAAGAAGAAGGATTTAACTACAAAGTTGCTCCTTTGCTGGGGCTGGAAATGGTGGAAGAGGACAAGGAGCCAAGGATAGCCTGGAGGACTATTGCTTGGAAAAGGCAAGAAAGAGACCCTCTCATGAAGCTCCAGGGAAAAGGAAGATCTGCTGACATCTCTAGGATTTGAAGATGGAATGAGGGTGACTCTTCTCATACTACTGCTGAGGTAAGGGAGGCCTTTCTGTGAGAACCTTGTAAGACCAGATTTTTATGTGGGAACAACATCTTACATGGATATCCAACTCTTTTAGGTAAATGTAAGTTTCCTCAGTTAAGGAGAAGGTTTCCAGGGTCCTGGCTATAGAATAGATAGGTGTTGTACTGGATTCTCTAATTATAAACATCATCATCATTATTATTTTATTAAAAGATGTGTTTCCTCTAGTAGCCCTTCCAAGGAAAGTATCTTTAAGGTCCCATGTTTAGTTGCCTTTTGTTAGAGGGCTGCTGAGCACTGATGACTACATGGTGAAATGGACATAGAGTTCTTCTCATCATATTTTACAATTAGCTTTATTAGTACAACTTAAAATCCAGAAGTGACAAAACTGCTACTGAAATTTAAGTTTTAGTGTTAAAACTTTACAAAATTGTGTTCAATTGACTTGAAGAGGCATAGTGGTGTTTTGACCTTGTCATCAACTGAAGCAGTTGAAAAGATGAAATTTAATGAAAGCTTGTAAGTGTAAGTAGGGCATACTGGCATGGGAGGGGTTAAACAAGTTTGTGATACGTTTGTTTAGTTGCACACCACAGAAAACTGAGAATAATGTGTCATTCTCTGATTGCTTTTACTTCCACGAATGAAAATGTGGGCTAGGTAGAGCATTGTGGGCTGACAGCCCCACAATTGTTGAAAGTCAGTCTCCCGTTCTCTCTCTCCTTTCTCCTTCTTCCCTCCTTCCCTTTTCCTTTCCCTCCCTCCTGTTGTGAGATAATGCTCTTGTAAAGATTTGTTACTCTGTACGCAGAAGAGTCTAGGATACGAATATCCCTTCAAGTCCACTTCCATACAGACCCTCTTTCTTCCACTAGGTCCTGCCTCTTCAAGATTCCACTCTCTTCCAACACCACCATGGGCTGGTGATAGAGCATTTAACACGTGAGCCTTTGCAGAAGATTCATGATCTAAACTACAGTAGCTTTGATCAATAATGAGAAGTATCATTGTGTTTATGCCCTCACATCTACTGAGACAGGGCATCTCATCCTCAGAGATCTATGGGTTTTCAAAGCTGTTCAAACTCTGCCACAAATAAAATCCTAATGAACCTACTTTCAAAAGATTGAATGAACTGAAATATTTGAACTTCAGGAAATAGAAATTCTGACATAAGGGCTATCGCGAGTTTTCTCTGTGCTGTAACACTGCTGATAACACCAAGGCAAACAGAGCACAGAATGACAGTGCTCTGTGATGTGAACGAATGATGCTCCCGGTCAGAGGATTCTGTGTCACTATCATGGTAACTTTGCACCCGTGTTCCTTCGGGAGGACTCTGTTATGCCTACTAGGACTGCAGAGTGAGTCCTAGTTTAATTCCTGCCCAATGGGCAGCTGATGTAAACAATTTAAACTGATTTTCCTTCTACCTTTATGCTGTGGCAGATCCCTGAATGCAGAACATATGTGACAATAAGGCTTGGGCAATTGTATTTGTTGTAAGTTGAGGGGAAAAATCTCTCCAAATCATTTTGCGTTAAATAAATGTATTTTTAAAGATCATTCTTGAGGCGCTTAAAATAAAAAAGCAATGGTTAAGGGAGTGAGTGCAATATTGGACCAACATTTTGTAGAAGATAGGTGGTGCTGCTTTGTCAGTATTATTGCTCAGTCAGGTGTTAAGATGCTCAACCCTGGGGCTAAAGAGATGGCTTAGCAGTTAAGAGCACTTGGTGTTCTTCCAGCGGACCCCAGTTCAATACCAAGCTCTTACAAGCATCTCACAACTTTGTATAACTCCAGTTCTAGGGAGATCTGAGCCTCTGCAATCTTTTGGCCTCTATGGGCACTGCATTTATGCTATGTATAAACATACATGCAAGCAAAACACCCTTACACACAAAATATTAAAGTATTTTTTGAAAAGATTTTTAATCTTATGTTTGGAGAATTCCTGGCAGCATTTTTGCTCCACATTTATTTCAAAGGTTTCTATGAATATATGTATATTTTTATGTCAAGGCCAGAGGTTTTCTCTAAGTCTTTCTTGATATGGCCCAGCAACACAGATGAATTTTTGAATGACTCAGATCTATATAACTTTCATATGAGTTGATGAACCATCTGCTCTCCATAAGTTGGTCCTCTGTAGCATCCTCTAGATATCTGACTCTCTGGTCCACAGACAGCTCTGTTCACATACTCAGAAGTTTGGGAATGAGGTCCAGGCAGGTCTCAGTGATATCTTCTAGCTTATCAATGGTGGCAAATTTTACTGTTTGAGCAACAGAAGAAGTTGGGACTAGCTTCGACATTAGGAGATGTTGTAGGAGCTTTCTGAAGGTGCATTGATGAAAGCTGGGGTTAGTCACACTGTTGGGGCTGGTAAACTATAGCAGTTTCACCAACATTACATATAAAATGAATTTCTGAATCCCATAAAATCCTCACTGTCTGGTCACCAAATAAGTGACTTGTTCTCAATGCTTTTTGTTGATTTACTATGAGTGAGAGTTCTAGAAGAAATAAAATACAGGTGAATAGTACAGTTTCCTTTATGTAGGCAACAGCTCTTTTTCAGCTATACGTGCCAGAATTAAAATCACATCTGGAAGGACAGGTTTATAAATAGTCTCTGTTGCCTATCTTTGAGGTGTTGATGCAGATACTCTACTATTTGAACCATAAGCCTAAGAGGTAAGAGGCAGTTCCTTATCGAAGACTCAAGAGATAATCCTATTTTATCTGGGTCTTTACTAAGTATGAGCCTCAAAGCAAAGACACAAACACTTCCACGAGGAAGTTCCTTCTGTATTTGTAGGAGAGCAGAGGATTCTAATTTCTCCATTAAATAGCTGTCCATATCATTCGTCCCATTTTTTTGTGTTATTTTGCTCATTGTGATGTGTGGGGTGGAGACTGGGGTATGGTTCAAGCTAAGAGTGTACTCTCTCATTGGACCACACCCAAGCATCGTTTTGCTTTCTGGTGACTCATTAGATTGTGGGGTTAGAGAAGAAATGTGGACACTGCTGCTCAGTGCACACCAAGAATAGAGATATGAATCTGAGGATCTCAGGAGCATAGGCATAAACAAAGTCAGTGTCAGAACTCAAGTTCAAGGCTAGTGAGGGTCGATAATGGCCAACGCAGCTTTCTACACACAAGATAGGTAGTGTGTTCCTCTGGGAGAAGAGCTTGGAGAATGGAGAAGCAAGGAAAGGAAAGATGTCAGTAGTTCCATTTATTTGAGGTTTCACTTGCTACTTCAGTTACCTGGAATTAGCTGTGGCCTAAAAATATCAACCACAACTGCAAAATTGTTGAAAGAATTAACTTATAAATTTTTAGTGACTTTTCCCCAGCTTATTGGTCAACTTAATATAATTAAGTATTAGTTCTATTGTTGGTAAACTTGATCATAGACATATAGGATGGAAAGGGAGGGAGGGTGATGGGAGATGTGGAGTTACAGAAAGGGAATGGTCTTGGACATGCTCAATGTACATTCTATTCGTGTATGGAATTCTCAAAGAATAAGTAGAAAACAAACTGAATAAAACGTGTGTGTAGGATAACTAGAGTTGCCCCTGTAAATGTATGTGGCTGTGTACTTTCTGAAGCTTCAAGCACACATGGGAAGCTTGAAATATAACCTCAGTGGAAAAGCAGGACCCATGACACCTTGAGAGACAGAACAGTTTGCAAAACTCATGATATGAGACAATAGTATGATCAGGTCTCAACTGTTCAAGAGACTGAAGAACCATTGTTGGTTAAGAGCTTTGGTTTGAATCATAAATATCCCTTAAAGGCTTGGCCACCAGTATGTAATGGCAGTGGGAGATGGTATAACCTCTAGGAAATAGAGCCCAGGGAAAGGACATTAAACCACTATTGGCTTGTCTTTCATGCAGATTGCTAGATACTGTCTTTCTCCCCAACTCTGCCCCCTCTGCTTTCTGGCTACCATGTGGTGAGCAGCCTTGATTGCCAGGCATACCTGCTATACTGTAAGAGACTTCCATATGCCCACAGCCATGGGGCCAAGTGAAGGAAAGCTGACCCAGCAGAGGGCAGAGATGGTGCCCACTGCTCAGCTTTGCCACACCTCTGCTTCTCTAGTCCTATACCCAAGGACTCTTTAGGTTCAAAGATAAATCCAAGCAGAGGAGGAAGCTGAAGACTGCGTATGTACTGTGTAACTACACAGTTTTTCTTTTTCTTTTTCTTGTGCATTATTCCAAAGAGTGTGAAAAATGAAAGGCTTATAATTTGACCCAGATGTCTTGGCAGGAGTGTCCATATTCTAACTTTAATCCTTAACACCCTGCCTCCCACGTCCCTTATTTTTGAGAAACAAATTATATTTAATTATATAAGATAACATAAACATTCACTTTTGGTTTTAGGCCCACATTTCCAAATACATTTCCATCATTATTAATTTAAATCCAACAAAAATCGTATATCCCTTTACCTGGCTTTGCCCATAAAGACTTCGCTCCCTTTTACCATCTCTCATGCCACCTTCTCCATCTCACCTCAAAAGACTCTAATGCCATTGTCTCCATGCCCTGGCCCGTGTGAGGAATGCTTATTGCCAATTGGAAACTGCATTTAGGCTTTTATTTCTTGATGTTTTGAGTTTTTCTTGTATAAATACCTCGTTCTTTAAAAAAAAAAAAACTCTTTTCATTCTTTTAATGTATATATTGCTAGAATTTCTCCATCAATTCTAAAAAGTATCTGCTACTGTCCCACTAGCCATTTGGGAACACAGTGGGAAGAGGGGCCAGGCGGTCTCATTTTTTGTTCATAGACTGTTCATCAGATTTCTACCAAAGTGACAAAATATCTGAGACAAATCAAATTAAAAGGAGGAAAATTTAAGTACTCCATGTATTCAGTCAGTGGTTGGGTGACTTTCTTGTTTGAGCCTGTGGTGAGGCAGGACAGCTTGTACGGCGTACATGGTGGAGCAAAGTTGCTCCCATCATGACTACCTGGAGATAGGAAGCTGTGGGAGGAATTTGTCTCATGTACCTCTTCAATGATATACCCCACCCCAATGGTCTCCCTTCCATTAGGCCACAACTCCCAAAGGATCCACTACTTCACAATAGTGCCACAGGCTGCAGGACAAGCATTTAACATATGGGGCCTTTAGGGACTTTTTAGACCTAAACTATAAGAAGGCTTCCCATTTTTAGCATGGTGACATCTGCCCCCTCCAATACCCATCATGTGATGCTTTTCTCAGTGAGTTCAGTTCAACAGTGACATCTGCTCTGTGTGACATACCACCCAGAGGCATCTATATGTTGTTGGTAGTCATTTCTTCTAGGTGGCCATGTCAGTTACCAGCCTTCCAGTGTTGCTAGTTTTCCCAAACTGGTTTACATAGCCCACCTCTTATTCTCATTGCCCCTATGGCTATAACTTATTTTTAATCTCATTTCTTTGACTTTAGTGACATATTAGCACAGGGTCAGTCTCGGGCCAGTCTGCCATGTTACCTAGAAGTTCTCTGATTTATTACTGTTTAAATGAAACATTGATGAAACCCACCTTTTACTTACCTCCTTTCTTCTCTGAGTTTCTGTAATGACATCATTGGATCTGAGAATCTGGATCTGTCCTCTTTCCTTCCTCCGGGTAGGTGCTCTGTGAATCACACATCTTCTATGACGTCACCCTCTCACTGTCCATGAAGACCCGTTGGTGGTAGAGGTGGGTCTTGTGAACCAGGAGGCATTTGCTTACCACAATAAACAGCAAGATGGCCACATGGAAATATCGACTTAGGGAAGGCCAAGGAGAGAAGAAGGATATAAAGGAGAGGTCACTTACCCTCTCTACTAAGTGTGAATAAGCTTTACCAATGTGGTAGCACCTGCCAGGACACTAGTCACTCTGCAGCAGAGACCATGGAGACAAGCATGGAATTAGATACATCTATTTCAAGACTGTCCTCCTGGGTGGGGTCAGCCATGCTATGCAAGAGTGGGAAGCAAAACTGGGACCGTTACCCAGAAAGATTTGTAATGGAAAGGCTGACAGCCCTTAACCAGGCGATGCTGGCGAGGGCCAGGATGATACAGTAAATAAGGTGAATGGGCTCGGCTTATTTCATTTCACAGCTGAGCTGTGTATTGCCAGATAAATCAAATCATGGTAAACGGCTTCATCTAATAAACTGGGTCAACATATAATGTATTTGTTCAGGTTCGTACTTTCATTGATTCTCATTTGATTTAAGAAGAGATATTTCAGGTCATGTTTGGATGTCTTTTAGTATTCATGCCTCCTTCTGGTGAGGGGAGGAGGGAGGAGGCAGGGCCACACAGCTGGGATTCTTTCTTTCTTTAAAAAAAAATAAATTAAGTTTTCTGATTCTAGTAAGTTCTTCCTTGCATCTTTAGGCAAGGGAGTGGGGGGAGGGTGGTAGTGGTGAGCCCACTGGGGGAGAAAGCCAAGAAGTAGCAGGAGAAAGCACCCCGTGTCAGCATCTGCATTCTCCCATAATGTTTTAGTGATGTTTGCTAATGTATCATTCATTAACCATCAGCCACTATAAAAAACATAATCTATCTCGCAAAGTGGACATTATTATCGCATTAAATCATTTCACAATATACCTGAACCGTTCCACATGAGAGGCCTGGCCTGGCCAGGCTCGGATGCCTCCAGGCAGCTCTTCAGTAGTAATGAGATACGAGGTCTGTCTGTGATGAATACGATATTACTTGTGTCAGTGACTGTGGACTGCACCCAGAATATTTCTTCTTACAGGTTTTTTTTTTTTTTTTCATAGCAAAGGAACTCAGGCAAAGCACTATTAACCCAGTAAATGAAGCTCTAAAGAGCACAGAGTGTGTCCATTAGGAGACAGGATGGTGACTAATCCAATTTTTCTTGCAGGGAGGGATGGTGTTTTGGTAACATCTGGGATGCCAGGCCCTGCATTACAGATGAGATTCTGCATTCTGTCCTCTGGGTGACTCACCCTTCTGTCTTGTCTTTCTCTGTCTTTGTCTAAGAACAATGCTGATGCTGTCCCCTCCTCTCCCTCAACCCGTCTCTAGTGATGAAAGCCTCCATGGAAGTGACTCAAACAATAGTCATGGCTGGAGGAAAAGACAGAAAAGGGGAGAGAGAGGCTGTGGAGGAAGAGCTACATGGAGTCTTCTCATCTCCTCATTTTTAAAGCTGTGTCCTGGGACTCAAGGTTGTGTCTTAGGCATCCTAGGGACCATGCGGGATGTGAGAGGCAGGAGATGACATAGCATTTGCTTTGGGCACCTGTTAAAGTCACTGCAAATCATCTTGTTTCTTGGAAAATAATCTGCATTTTCCTCTTTTGCTAGAGCATTTGCTTCTATTACATCTTGGGTCAGTCTTTTCAGGCATTGATTGAAAGTGCTCAGGGAGAAATAGAACATTCCAGATGGATGCCCCATAGGCTAGACAGATGTGGAGTGACTTAGCCAAGGTGTAAAATCAAAACATAAAGTGACGATCCTCTTCTTAGCCTCATTCCAAGTCTATCTTTCCTTTCTTTTCATGGAAGTATTTATTCTGTCTGCACTTTATCCCATGCCTAGGACAGGACACTTAGGTTTCTGATATCATCACTCTAGATATAAACAGATAAACAAATAAAAGGAAGCTAGACTTATCTATCCTGAGCCACAAAAATGCCCCACTGCAAATCTTGTATATGACATGTAACTATGTCAAATATAACTGCACATGAGCATTGCCATTTAAAAAAATGGCAACCCTGAATTGCCCCTTCCAAAGAGGGCATTTACAATATATTTCCATGAGGAAGTGTCTGGAGGATTAGAATAGGTATCCTTCCCCCCACAGGTTTGTTTCTTGCAGTGGACCAATTCAAAAGAATTGCCTTTGTTTTTCCACACTGAAAATTGCAAGTTAGAATCCCCCCCTCGCTTACAAAGCCTGATTTGTACTCTTTCACATTACTCTGGTCTATTAGCTCAGATGATGTGGAAAATGTAATTTTGACAATACACTGCCTCAGTGTGAGTCATGATTTTGTGTCTAGTGGACGTGCCCCCGTGACCCTTCTCCTGTTGAAGTGACTCAGGACTGCAATCCTCTCAGGGACATTATTTACAGTGAATCAATCTGTCCCCATCCCCCTGTCTTTGTGCCTCAATTTTTTCTCCTTTTCCCTCTTTGTCTTGTCAGATAGGGCTAACACCATTGATGGAGCATTTTCTTCACAATGCCCATAATCCTTCCATGATGAAATCTGTGTTGCCATTATGTTTCTTTTATAGATAGAGTATCTAAAGCCTTTATTATTTATTTTTTTTTCAGTTTTTCTTCAATGTATGAGTCTCACAGGGAGCTTTTTTCTTTCTTTCTTTCTTTCTTTTCTTTTCTTTTTCTTTCTTTCTAAATCAAATGATCTGGAAAGTATACCACAACCTAGAAATTTAGAAAGGCAAAATATCTAGTGGAATATTATTCTGGCTAGTTTAAGGGGGAGGTTACTCATCCCATTGTCCAGGTGGCCCCAACAAACTGGCTGTACTTGAATTTGTTTGTTTGTTAGGTTTCAAAATTTATAGTGGTGGAAAAGTGTTAGGTATTTAGTAGAAACTATTTTTGGAGTTTTGAGTGTGAGCCTCTTGGGTGATACAGGGCAGCAGCAGCCCTGGCGTCATGGTGGGGAACAACAGATCCTCAGTGTTCTCTGCATCTCAGTAGGAAATAGTAGTGTCTCAGGTGGAAAAACACAGGGGATTATTATTTACTCATTTTGTGTATGGTGTGCATGTACTTAAATGTCTGATTGTATGTGCCCCTGCCAAAGCATGCAGGAAAGGACATTGTGCGTCTTCTACATGCTCCATTGCAATTTTTAAGGCAGGGTCTCTCACTGAAGCTGAATCTCCCAGAATAGCTAGGCTAGCAGGCTAGTGAGCTTCTGGGATTGGTAACACTGAGATTAATTATAGGTATGCTGTGCTCTGCTTTTATGTAGATTATTTTATTGAGAGACATTATATTATCAGCATTAGAAGAACACGTTGCTTATTCTAATAGTTCAAGTCAAAGCAACCTTTTTAAAAAAAAATGGCTGTCTTTTTTTCTCAAAGCATTTTCTCCCACACAGCTAGTCTTTCTGAACTAGCCTTTTCTCTTCTTGCTCAAATATTTATTACTCATTGATTTATTTCTTCCCTACTTCTATGGAAAGTCTCTGTTTGATGCTTATTTACTGTTAGCTGTGCCTCAGTTTTTTGACGCTTACTTTAACATGACCTTTAGCTGCTTCAGGGAGGCTTTCCATGAAACAGCTAGGAACACTGTGAATTCTCAGGGTTTCATGTTATGGTAGTCCTCGGTCTGTTGTGAAGATTTCCCATGGGGCACTGGAGAACTTTAGCACCACTGTTACTCTAAGCCCCAGTAGCCGGGGTCTACTGTCTGAAGTACCCTGTTCTGAAGGAGGACCTGCCCTTGTAACTCATCTCATATATTACACACTTATCCAAGACCTTGTGAGGCAAGGTCTGTCCCCAAGGCCAGAGCTCTGAAATTCTGCCTATTCTAGCTTAGCTAGCTTGCCCCAGGGACCTCCTGTGCCTTCCTCCTAAGTGCTGGAAGGATAGGCTGCTACTATGGCTGGTTGGTTTTTTACCTAGTTTCTGGTTTTGGTGGATACAAATTCTGGTCCTCACGATTGCCATGCAAATGGTTTACACACTGAGCCATGGTTGGACTGTATTTTATTACTTATTGTCTTGTAAGAACATTTAATAAAGGACCTAATCTCAACATTGTTTTACATACAATATAGTATTGTTAGCCATCTGCATGATGTTCTGCAGAAGTCAAAATTATTAATCTTGCTTGACTGACACTTTATGATTTTTGGCTCCACTTTTTTGTCCTCCCAGATGTGGTCACCCACCATCCCACTTCCTGATTCTGTGGCTTTTGACAGTCTTAGAAACCTTTCTATACCTGGGGTCATGAGCTATTTTTCTTACTGTGCCTGGCTCATCTCACTTAGCATAATGTCCTACACTCTCAGGAGATGCAAATCAAACTAATGGGGAGACACCACCTCCTGCATCTATCACAAAATGCAAGGGTGGCTCTTGTGAAAAAGATAAGAAGTAGTAGATTCGGGTTAGATTGTAGAGAAACTGGGACACACAGCTGGTGCTATTGGAAATGTTCATGAAAACAGCATTGTAGGGCTTAAAAAAAAACCTGTATAGAACATAGAACAACTGTGTGACCTGGCATTCCTGCTCTGGATATTTATTCAGAATATTAACATTGGCATGCCAAGGGTGCATCTGTGATTCTGGTGCACGCAGCACAACTTATACTGTGGAAAAACATAATTGTGTGTTAATAGAAGAAGCATGAATAAAAGGAACAATGGAAAAACCACTCAGCCCTTAAAAAGAAGACATTCTGAAACTGTACCATCACATGGATGATTCTTGAGAGTATTATGCTAAAGGATTTAGGTGATCAGTGTTAATCCTTCCATGTAAGGGAGTGAGCCTCAGGGATGCTATGAGATCTGAAAATGGTTTGGAGCTTATGCTGGGGAATTAGAGATGTCGGCCTTGAGTTGACTCCTGCTTCCCAAGGTGGAACTGAGCATGTCACTGACACTTCCTCCAGTCTGCTCCCTGTTAAGCACCTGTCTCTTGCTGCATATTAGAACTATAACCCAGAATCAGGGACTCTTCCCTAAGAGATTCATGTCTAAAAATGAGCTGAGACTCAGGAGTCATAGAGTGAGATGAGTGGTCCAGCTACTCAGCTGGCTTTTCCCCTCCCATGAGCAATATTGTCAAGTCTCCATTTCCCATCTGTAATGAGAGCTGTCAGATGCTTGGATGAATCCTAGATAAATATCCATAAAATTTTTTCCAGTCCCCAACTTACCAGCACAACGTAAAAGAAAATGAGACGGTTTGGTATGACTATATCTCAGTGAATTCACACTTTCATGTGGTAAAATGTGAATAACAAAATTATAACCATGTCTAAATGCGCAGCTCTGAAAGTAATAAATATGTTCATAGTGTTGAGTTGCCATCCATTTCCAGATTTTTCCATTTCTCAAGCTCAATCTTTATTTTGTTTTCTCCCAGCTTTCAGCAACCTCCATCCCACTTTATGCATTTCCAAGCCATTCTCGGACCCTTATGTGAGCATCAGTATTTGCCTTTTTGTGACTGGCTTATTTCACTGAGCATAATCTTCTCAATGTTCATTCATACTTTACAAAATAACTCATCTGTTTTCACATACGGTCACTAACTTCAGAGACTGATAATTTCTGTTAGGTAGCATCTTACATGAAGACAATAGATGTGACCAGTCTTCATTGTCAACCTGACTAAATCTGGAGTCAAAGCAGAAGCTTATGGGCCCTCCTGTAAGGGTTTTCTTGATCAGATTATTTTAAGGAGAAAAACTCACCTTAAATGTGGGTGGTGTCTTCTGGGTGGGAGCCCAGGTACAAGAAGGAAAGATGGAAGAAAGAAACAACTTTTTGCCTGTTTGCTGACTCCTGCTGTCAAGGTCATCCATCCTATAAATGTGGTGTTCTTCTCATACATTAGAATAAACTTCTTTGGAACTCCAATGGAGATTGAAGACCAGCAGCACTCATGGAATCTTCCAGGCATTCAGTATCAGATTGAGGAGTTGAGACATTAAACCTTGTAGACTGTCCTTGTTGACTACTCAGACAGCATGCTGTAAGCCAATCTAATAAATCCTTTCTATCAATTCTGCTCCTAAGAGATCCATGACTAATACAGATTGGAATATCAGAAGTACTTCTAGAGAACTGAATTGTAAGAATGAATTTCTCTAGAGGACTTGGTGATAACTGGGGTTAGCTCTCGCATTTGCCTCTGGGCATGCCTATGGGATATTATGGTGCTGAGATTTATTGCTATGACTAATACCCAGTGCCATAAGTGTTATGTACCCAACAGTACCTTTGAAGATGTGGCAGAGCAGCACAAACTTAGGAAAATAATACTGCCTTGATGAGTAAAGCAGTTCTTTGCTCTCTTTGCCTCTTAAAGAGGCTCCTGCTAGCTTTGAAACCACAGTGTCTACTTTGGAGGGATCATGTGAAAAATCAATTATAGAGAGTAAATTAATGTTGCCTGTGCATTGGGAGTTGCCCCTGAGTACCCTTTCTGTTTCTTCCTTGCTGCTTTGTCGGCTCTTTGCTGCCTTCCTGTTGTGTGGCTTGGCTCCTGACCACTGAAGGCCCAGTTTGCATGCTGTCTGTTCCTTTAGGGATGTACACACAACTCATCTGAGAACAACAATGCGTATGTGAGTGGGTCTTCTGGACTAACTGAGCACTCAAGGAAGCATCCTTGGTGTCTCAGGAGAAGTAAAAAGGAAAGCTGGATTTTCAAGGTATTGGCATTTCATCAGGCTTGGTGTGGAAACTTGGTGACTATGAGTGGAACAAGATGATGGGCCAGAAAGGCTCTGGACAGACATGTAATAACAGCCAGGTTGCCATGTAGAACTTCCAGCCTCAAAGTTTGCTTGCTTAACTCTCTTTGTTGGCTATCTGGAATGGGAACCTGTGGAGTCCTACAGCAAAGCATTTATGTTTATTTTGGGAGCATTTCTGAGTGGCTTCCACAAACTGCATCAGTGGCTCTTGGAACACTTGTGACAAAGGTTACAACACTCTCTGTCTTCTATATTCCAGAGTAGAATTCCTACGGAAGCCTTTTAAGACTTAAGAGATAACAGGCTGTAGTTGTGTGGTCCATTGTCATATGTTATTATGTTTATACATCACAAAATAACCAAATCAGGCTAGTTAGCATATCTGTAACCTCAAATGTTTATCATTTCTTTGTGTTAAGAACATTGGAAATCCTCTCCCAGCTCTTTTGATCCTTGGTTACTAACTATGCTATATAATAGGACAGCAATCCGACACTGATGAGCCTTTTGGCCCACTCTGTACTCTTTGGATTACTCTCTTTTCCTGTTCCTTCACCTCTTTTGACACTGGTTGGTGACAGTATTGTGCACTCTACTGTTTCAAGGTTGGCTTTTCTGATGTCCACTTACAATGAGATTACCACACTCTACTTGTCTCTCTATGTCTGGATTATTTCACTTGATATACTATTCTCTGGGTTCATCTATGTTGTTGCAGGTGATAGAACTACTTGCTTTTATAAGGCTGAGTATTAGTGTTTCATTTTTCTATCTATCTATCTATCTATCTATCTATCTATCTATCTATCTATCTATCATCTATCCAATTATTAGAATTCATGTATCTGTTGGTGTACAATCTTGTCTCTGTAGCTTTGTTATTATGAATGGTGCTACAAAGCACATGGAAATGTAGACATCTCTGCCTACAGATGTCAACATCACTGAGTGTTTACCTAGAAATGGGACTGCTAGGACATGGTAGTTTCACTTTTAATTTCTTAAGGATACTCTTTATTGCTTTGAATGTACTTGTCCCAATTTGCTAATGGACTCTCAGTTTTGTTGATATTTGGTTTTGTTCATCTTTTTGTTGGTCATTGACTTTAACATGGTGAAGGATACCTTTTTGTGGATTTACTTTTTAGTTCTTTGATTATAGATGTTGACTGCTTTCTCACTTGTTTATCATTACTTTTCTTTTGAGACATATTTTTTTCCTTCTTTATTTTGTATTTATCAAAAAAACAGTAAAATGAATTTAAAATGCAGAAAAGTTAACAATAACTATAAAGAGGATAAGAATCATAAGCATGGCTTATCAAGGGTGGTAATGCAAATAAGATTGCTACACATATATTTACTTTGTGTTCAGCTTTCCCTCTGAGTTTTTTTTCCCATCCCTGTATATCCTTATTCAAGGTCCCTTCCCCCTCCCATCACATCTGGTCATTTTTCTTCTCTGTAACTCCCCATCCCCTCCCTGGGCAGGAAGGAGACAGTCATATGGTCCCACTGACCCAATAATGCTTGGATCAGTCTCCACTCCCGGCCAAATCCAGTTTTGTCCCCCCTCCCTCAAGAGTGAGTCTGGTGTTCCTATAGTTGGAGTGGGGTTTGAAGGGTCAGTCCAGGGTGTTTCTGATCCCAAGCTGTTCAGTGGTTGTGGTTTGCCACTTGGGCATGTTTGGCTTTTTTTCTTGTTTGTTTGTTTAGAGACCACTAGTGAGTGAGTACATCCCCTGCTTATCTCTCTGAGTTTGTGATACCTCACTCAGGAGGATATTCTCCAAATCCATCCATTTGCCTGTGAATTTTAGGATATCATTTTTTCTTACTGCTGCGTAGTATTCCATTGTGTAGATGTACCACAGTTTGTTAATCCATTCTTCAGTTGAGGGACATCTAGGTTGTTTCCAGGTTCTTGTTATTACAAATAATGGAGACATATTTTTTAAGGTCTTTGCCTTTCCATATAAATTTTTGAATAAATTGGTGGTCAAGTTTGTCAATTGTAATTCCTCTATCTCACATTTATTATTCATTGTAGACTCTTCAGTCAAAACAAAATAGAGCTATGAGAAATGGCATCCTCAGTCGGGTTTTTCTTACAAGTTTTACTCTACTCATTTACCTTCATGGTAGACATTCTCTCTTATCAACTGAATCCAAAATCTCTTGCTGAAATCAACAATGATTTCTATGTACTTACATGAGCAGATGTTTTGATTCTTTCTTACTTGTCCTATGAGTCACGGCTCAAACACCAATGTATGTCTATCAGGGTGATTACAAGCCTTACCATCTGGTCTGGACATCTAATCCCATTTGTCCTCATTCTCTGTCATGTGATGTTCTTTCAGTAATATTTTTTCAGATGATTCTAATATCACACCATTTGCCTTTTTATCATATCCAACAACCAACCAAGAGAGTTTACTGATAGCTACTGAGTTCCATTGTGGCTTTCATAGCCACTTTTGATTATATGTTCAGCTATCTACTGATCTTCCTAACAGACCAAGAACCCGACCTATTTTTTTTCTCTATACTTCACAGTACTCCCTGCAATTTAGCATTTAACTGACCCATGGATATTTGATTCAGTCAGACTTTCACACTGAGATGAAAAAAAAAACTTCTAAAATATCTTAAGGGAAGAAAGATTTATTTTGGTTTATAATTTTACAAATATTAGTTCAAAATAGTGGGGAGAGGGAGAGCATTGTATCTCAAGACAGCCAAGAAGCAGAGAGTATTCCTGTGCTCTGATGGGCTTTATATTTCTCTCTATTTTATTCTGTTCAGGCTTCTAGTTCACATCCAGAATAGGAATTCCCCATTAGTTAATTCTTTCTGACCTATTCTACATCTGTTCCCCAAATGGCTCATGTCAACTTATAGTGCATAAATGCATTCACCTCATTCTGAAGAGTCCCCATATTCAACATTTCCATTATTGTTCAAAAGTCCATGTTCAAAATTTCCTGTCAGATTCCAGGGAAACTGTCATTTATAAACCCTGTAAAATAGAAGCCAACTGTATACTTCTAAGATGCAAAGACATAAAGTAAACATTCCTTTTCCAGAAGGGAAGGGTGTTATATAGGAAGGAAGGATAATATCGTAGCAAGACAAGAATCTATCAGACAAATATTTAACTCTATAGCTTATAATTGGGAAGCCAGAACAAAATTCCAAACATCTTAACAGCCCCATAGTTAAGACTACTTTTTAAAAAACTTATTCTAAACATCACTTGAGACTTTATTTATTTAGCAGACATCCCATATCTCTAGCATCTCCAGCTTCCTGGGGACTCCACTAAAGGTTAAACTTCCCCTACAGGACTCCACAAAGTATCCCTACTTTGTGTGAATGGAACTCAATGTTGCCTCAGTGTGCCTGCCTGGCCTTCCTTTGGTATCTGAGTGGAAACCTACATGACCTTGCAAGTCTTGCATTCTGTGTATTTTCAAAAACTACCATCACATACAAAAGTTTGTTGCCAATTGCCATGGCAGCTAGGCCTTGTGGGCCCATGGTTGTATTGACCTTTGAGTGCTCAGGTGGCTAAATATGGTAAAAGGAATCTTGGAAAAACAGCTTTCTAAGGGGTCCTGTGCATGCACGATAGGCTCCACATACTCTATTCATGAGGAAAAGTCTATCATACTGTTGATCCTGAAGTAGATAAAGTCTTGACAGTTCCTAAGAGGTGTGTTTTCTATTGTCATAAGAAACTTGTTTTTGTTTTACCAGCACTATTTTTTATATTATGTATTATACTGGCTATTCTCTTTCTCTCTTTCTCTGTCTCTTTCTTTCTTTTTTCCTTTCTTGGGATTTATACATACCATAAAAGGCACACAGGTGTGTGTGTGTGTGTGTGTGTGTGTATGTGTGTGTGTGTGTGTGTGTGTGTGTGTGTGTATGAGTACACACAGAGATCATCATCAGGTGTTGTCCTTAGGAACTATCTATCATGTTTTTCAGACAGGGTCTCTCATTGGGACCTTTTGCACTGGAATTATAAATGCACACTACAACATCTTATTTTTGAATGGTCTAGTAATTAAACATGGATCCTCATGTTTGTATGATAAGCACCTTATTGATTAAGCTTTCCTCTGATCCTATACTTTTCTTATTGTTAAACTATACACTGTAGGTCTTTCTTTTCTGGAAAAAAAAATCAGAAGAAGACCTCAACAACTGTGCTGTAGTGGAAATGCTGGACTTGGTATTTTTTTTCCAGAGTAATTGGTCTGTAACCCTTAAGATCTGCTTTCCACAAAGTCTCAGGACACAGGAAGAAATATAAGGAGTTTGAATCAGGAAGTAACACCATTGGCCTTCTCAAGCCTTATGATCATGGTCTCTACTGCCTGCTTCTTGTTGGTCTCCTGGCCTTCTGAGCTTCCACCAGAATAACCCATTAAATTCTACTGAATAATATCCTAAGAATTTTCTTGCTCATTTCCTACCCTTCCAAATTTCTTCTACAAAACATTTCAAAAGGCTAAAAATCGACATGAGCAGACTTATTCACAGCAACTCTAACTTCTCTGTTACCAACTTTATTTATTCGTTGCACTTGTTAATGACAAAGCATTTAAGAGCAAAAGGATTTGTTTTAGCCATGGTTTGGGGGACGTGAGTCCATCCAGTGATAGAGGGCATGGTACAGGTGAACAGTTCACAACATGGCATGCAGGAAGCAGAGTCTTCATAGGATATCACCAGATGAAGAATCAGGGAGAGCCAGCTGGGGGACTGTACCACTAGTTGTTGACTCTAGTTAGAACACTCATTATATTATAACTACACTCTGGACTCTAGTTAGAAGTCATCATATTATAACTATGTTGTACTCACATACCAGTTGTAGATTCTGGACTTGCTTAGCAACTCAATGGCTTCATTAAGCCCTCTGCCCTTGTACTACCCTCCTGAGAATTAATTATTACCAGTAGAGTTTTGCTTAAAGCCCTTGTCACCAATAATACACAGATTTCTTGTTTCTCTTTTCATTTCTATTTTCCCCTCTGCTCAGTGGCTCAATTAAAAATGTCACTGTCATTGTCTTCTCATCTAAGCACAGCACCAGAATTTAGCTAACATTCTTTTTCAGCCACCACCGGACAGGAGAAAGTCAAATTTCTGAAGTGGATCTTTAATTCTTTCTAATATCTCTAGTTCCTTCTACTGACATAAAACTTTATTAAAATCAGAGCATAATAAATTATACATGTATAAATTTATAACTGGGCCTGCCACTTGCCTTATCTTAGTTTCTTTTTCTGCTGCTGTGATTAAATTCCCAGACAAAAGCAACTCAAGGGACAAAGGGTTTATTCTGACTCATAGTTCCGTGTTACAGTCTATCATGGCAAGGAAGTAATAGTGATGAGACATTCCTACCCACAGTAAAGAAGCAGGGAATGAGGAATGGATGCTCAGCTCACTTCTCCATGCAGCCTAGGATTTCTTTACCAGGCAACAGTCTGGTATAGAGTTAGATCTGTCTTCTTAAATCAGTTAATGTTCTCAAGACAACCACTTTTAGACAAGGCTAACCTTAATCTAGATGTTCCCTCATAGGTGTGTGTGCCTAAAGACACAACTCCTAACTAGAGTGTGTCACAGTAACAGTTAACGCTCACCATCATGTGTTTTAAGTAAGATCACATATTCTCTCTCACATCTACTGTGTGTTTCCTTGTTCCCTAAGATTCAAGGCTGACACTAGATTACTTCTTTGGTCATATCTTTTCTGCTCTACTTACTCACCAGGCTATGTTTATTTATACTGGACATTCCCTACAAAACACTCTGAGCATCTTCATTTTACAGCTCATGTAAGTGTAGTGTGCTCTGATATCTCAGTTTTTTTTCCTTACCATTTTACCTTTTTCAAGTCCTGGTTCCTATATCTCCATTCCCATATAGTACAGTTTTATTGAGAAGTACCAATAAGTTAAAGAACTACACATATGAAACAACCATTAAATTCCACATAGTGGTCATGAGGGCTCAGAGATTTTTCCCTTGAAATCTCTCTTGTTGCACCTTCTTCGATGTCTCAGTTTATCAAGACACTGCTCTGTTTTTTGTGACCATCTTTGAGTTTGAAGCTTTTGGACTTTTATGACAGATGGAATAACATAGATAAAGTCAGTTTTTCTTTGCTTTCTCTGTGTTATCATATTGTGATTCCTTTATGGTGATGCTATTATTTCCCTCTCTGACAGACATTTGGATTGCCCAGTGTTGCATTGTTAAAAATAAAAGTATCATAACATTCACATTCCTATATAGTTCCTTCCTTTGGGTGAGTCTGTTGGAGTTAAATGTCTAGATTGCCTGAGAGTTCATGGACCACTTGTTGAGAAACTGCTGAACTGTTCTATGAAGTTATAGTTTTTCTCTTTGTCTAGTCATCCACTGAATTTAACTTCAAAGGAGTCAATTGTCATTTGCATTTTTAAAGTCTCTGCAAAAGATGAACAGTGGTTTTAAATTATCTATTGAGTTATCACTGCCTTCTTAGTTTGACTGTGACTGAGGTTTTGTATCCCTCAACTAAAAAGCACAGTTCTTTAGCTTCTGTCTCTGAGAGCTTTTGCACGGAAACACATGTAAAATACACCCAGTTCTACCATTGTGCCGAACAACCCTTCACTATGTACGTAGGTTTTAAATATATAAGTTGAGGTACTTAGGTTCTGAATTTAGCATTCTGGAATGCTTTACTTTCTCAATTTCTTAAAATTTATATTTTTTATTCAGCATACCAATACCATCTCCCATCTGTCTCTCATCCCACTGATAGCTCACCTTAAGTGATTAATATAACAATGGCAGTTTCACGTACATACTTACAGATATTTCTACTTCACATTTGACAGTGAAATGTGTTTGTCTATGATTATAGAAATGAATTATATGAAGGCAGTATGCAGTTCTTTTTGAGCTGGTATAGCTCTGTAACTTTGATACACAATTCATTTAAACGGTATTCATTAGTGTTTGGATTCTCTAATGGCTTCATATATATACACACATATGAATCCCTTTGTAATCTATCAGGTTTGGGCATTTCACATAAGCAAACTACTTTTTTAGTCCATGTAACTGGTGTTATTTTTTTTTGTTGTTAGACAGTAAGATTGAGGGCCTGAACTGTCTAAATGGATCTGTCACCTCTTCTGTTTTGCTTATGTGTAAACTGCCTACCTCGGAGTGCCTCCTTGGCTGACTCCAGTGAAATCCCACTGTGATCCTGGCTAGAAGAAAGAAGTGATGTGAACAGACTGGCGAGCTTTAATGCTGCCGATGACTGCGCCATTACCCAGAAAATGCAGGTTAATGTGGGGAAGGGGAGGGAGCCATGGGAGGCAGCAACGCAAACCCAACAGGACCTATTAAACAGGACAGCCATGCAGTGTACAGAGCTGGAGTGGGAGACAAGGGTCAAAAAGGCAGTGAGACATCCCTACTCCTTCATCCAAGAGTAGAGATAGGGGTTTGAGAATAAATGCTGAAATGACTCCCACAGACTTGGCTTTTACAGTGTGTGTCCTGTTAACCTGATGAATCGCTAAATCCTTGTAGGAAAAATACCTCACAGTAGTAAAAGAACACAATCTAAGGGCAGAATATGGGAGATATGCTGTACTGTTCTTAGTAAGTTTTGAATTGGCTGAATATAACCCATTAACTTGGAAATGTGAAAATAATTCTATAAAGCATAAAACTAAACAATTTAAAATGTATAAATAAAATCACATCATAATTTAAAGAAAGAAGAGTTAATTTTTTTTTCTCGTGTCTGTATGGTGCATGCATGTTGAATTTAGAAAGGTTTCATGACCACATTGTAGTTGAGGTTAGTATTGCAGAACTAAGAAGATTCATTCAAGCTAATATTATGAGGCTAAGGTAGAAATAGCAGGTAAACATGTAAGAGGAGTTAAGAAATGAGAGGGTGCTTGGACCATATTAATAGCCAAAGGGTGTGATGCACTATCAGGGTAGTAGACAGAAGGCAAATCTTATGGGTTGAGGGTTTTCATCAAGACTCAGCAACCACTCATGACTTTGTTTCTCCACTTGTTCCTACTTTCATCGCTGGCCTATGCTAGATCCAAAGCCAATGCCAAGATGATGAGGACATGTAGAAGCTTAGCTGTATATCATGTTTCCAGAGAATCCAGAAGGTTCATTCTGCTGGGCTCTGCCATCCTACAACTCTCCATCTCTAGGTGTCTTCAGGCCACACTAGTCTCATTTCCTCTGTACTGTGCTCACCAAAATGACCTTTACCCTGATGCTTGGCCCATATTTTGTCCCATGGTTGTGCCCACAGAGTGGCCCCTAGAAATCATTCCTATTCCTTCCAAGCTGGGTCCCATAGCCCATGGAGTCCTTACCTCCCACCCTGGGTTGTCTTACCATCTGTGGATCATGTGATTTCACATCTGTGTAGCTTCTTGGGTGTGTTTGTATCTGTTCTGTGCTTATTTTATTCCTTATTAACATATGACTTTTTTAAAATTATAAAATCAGTTTTCTAGCTGTTTTGGTTCTATATGGTCTAAGACAGTTGGATATACCAAAGTCTCACAAAGCTTCTCCATTGTAAATAACCACTTACCAGGTATGCTGGACATACATTTCTATAGGGAACATGTGACATTTTTCACTTGTCCCTATTTTCTTCCCTTCCTTATTCTTTCTCAGAGTGATTCCACAAACCTATAACTTCCCAGCACCCAGTATAAGGAATGAGGCGTGTGAGAGTGTTTGAACCTGGGATATGGCAATAAAAATCAGCCTTGAATGCAAAATCTAGCTTATCACTGAGGCCCTGCACTGGGCCTCTCTAAGATCTGGCAGAGTCCATTTGGTTTGTGGTACCCCATCATCTCTGAGGGCTGTGATGGAGCAAGAGGGTCCTGAGTGGTAGAAAAAGCATCCCCCAAAGTTGAGTGACATCTCGGAGGAAGAAACAGCTCAACTCTCAGTAACCATCTTTTCTTTTACAAAACATGTGAGAACCTTTCCTCCTGGAATTTTCCCAACTGCAGATGTAGTAGTGAGAGGGGAGGAGTCCCTGCATATAAGAAACGGAAGAGAAACAAAGCAGAAATGTGTAGAACTGCTAAATTATTTTAGTTTTTTAAGTTCAGTTCTAGATAAAAGGTTGTGAGGGAAACTGGAATGTGTGAGATCAAAAATATGCAGAACATAAAAGTTTATGAGTTTGGTTTTTAGAACACACACACACACATACACACACACACACACACACACACTAAATAATAAATATGGATAGTGTTCCTGTCACCTAATGGACACACAGAACTGAAGGAAATGCATATGTTTCTGACCTCAGTAACTCCTGAGACCCAGTCCTTTAGTGTTTAATATTGTTTCAGAGTTTGTGCTGTTAAATCAAAAGGTTATCCATAATACATCTGGCGCTATTAATGGGAAAGATCAGGGGTACTCAAAAGACATTTATTCATTATTAATATAGATAATAAAGGATCATTTATGAGGCTTCAGATGAGATTTTTATCATCAAAAGCTTAAAAAGCAAAATTTATTTTTGCTTCAGGACAGACACAGGAGATGTCTATAACGAGAAATGTGAACGTCAACACAAAGCTGTCAGGTTCTCTCTGCTCCCAGAGATGGCAAATGCTTTATAGCAACAGATTAAAAAGAAAATAAAATTTTGTGCTTTAAATTTCTATCGACAGTCCCTTCATGATTTATTCCTGGCTTGTCCTTTATCGAGATGGCGTGTAGATGTTCTCCGCTCTTCCCTTTTGCATTTGTGCTCTTTGATGTTCAAGGAAATGAAATCAGGAGAAATTCATGACATGCTACAGGATCTTGGGACTGGTGGCAAATAGCAGAAGTTGACTTAAGAACATTTATACCTAACGAGAGTCACAAGCCCCGTGTTTATTGAACCCCTGAAGCAGCAGTAGCGAGAAAGATTGCCTTAAAAAGTAGACATTGCTGAAAAGAGCTGATAAAAGCCTAAGAGATTTGAAGAACTTCTGGATTTTGAACACAGCATCACTGAAATTATCAGTTTGTGCTACCGAAGCTGATCAAAGTGCGTTTTAAAATAGATTCTTAAAGAAGTTACAGAGAGTTTTCAGGTTTTTATCTTACTTCAGCAGTATAAATAAGCACCGATCTCTTCCCCAACTGAAGTTATTGTTGAGAAAGTTATTGGGTTTGGGGTTTGGGATCCACACTGGCAAGTAAGAGAAAACCAAGGATGTATTACACAGTAACATCTTTGGACCAGACTCTCAGGAAATGTCTGCTGAGAAATAAGTGAGCATTTCCTGCTTGACCTTGGGTAGTGGTTGAAGCTGAGGATGCTGTGACTGTCTTACCCTGGTCTGGAACACACAACTAAAAGCGTGTAGTGTTTTGGTTAAGTTTCCTCCTTTAAAGAATGTAAAGGAACAATCCAGGATTGAACAACCTTAGATCATCTTGATTTTAATATTTGTTAACATTAACTTCAAAACTTTAAATTTGATAAAACTCCACAGAACGTTGTCCCACCTCCTTATAGTTAAGAGAAAAAGACAAGTGGAGATCATTAGGTTCAACATTCCACTCAAAGTATATAAAATGTAAGTAAAACTCATGGTCTGTTGCTAGCTTTGTTTTGACATCTTTGCATCAAGAAGAAACATCAGTGCAAATGTCAATCATTGGAGAGAAAGAAGAGTTACAGTGCACTAAGAATGCTTATGGAAGACCCTGGGTGTCATGTAAGATTGGCTCTCAGCAGCCATCCATCCATCCATCCTTCCATTCATCCATCCATCCATCTATTCACCATCCATCCATCCATCTATCCATCCATCCATCCACTATTCACCATGCATCCATCCATCCATCCTTCCATTCATCCATCCATCCATTCACCATCCATCCATCCATCCACTATTCACCATGCATCCATCCATCCATCCTTCCATTCATTCTTCCTTCCATCCATCTATTCACCATCCATCCATCCACTATTCACCATGCATCCATGCATCCAACCATCCACCATCCATCCATCCATCCATCTATTCACCATCTGTCCATCCATCCATCCATCTATTCACCATCCATCCATACATCTATCCATCCATCCATCTATTCACCATCAATCCATCCACTCTTCACCATGCATCCATCCTCCTAACATCTCCCACACATGCTGTAGAGACTAGAAAGGTAAAAACACACACCCCTTCCCTTCTTGCATTTGTATTCCTTCCAAATGTCATGTAGTTCATAATGATGATGCTCACTTAGCACTCAGAGGATTCAAAGCTGATTGGGTGTTGCCTGTCCACGCAGTTAGGGCAGCTGCAGAATTTCTCTGTAGATATCAAAGATCTCAGACCATAGTCACCAGCTTTGTTTTGAGAGAAAAGAAGAGAGCATGCAGGAAGCAGCTGCTCTTCAGAGTGCTGTAGCAGGCAAGTGGAGAACAGGAGAGCAAGCAAAAGTGGCAGGTTTCCCCCTGTGGTGGTGGGAACGGAGTTTCAGAAAAGGCCTTTTGGTCCTCAACAGGCATTGGCTTCATTGCTTCATGCAAGTTGGTCCTCAAAATCAACTACTTCACTTTTAAAAAAATTCTTCTCCATAACTTTATAGGCCATTGCAGTAAACTGTTCTCATCTGGCTTGCTAAAAATCTCTTCTTAAACTTTTTCCCTTGAAGTGATTAGATTTCACCTCTCAGGAAACACCCATGTACAGCCGGATCTCCAGTTTGTGGAGTCACTACTGAGTTGAAGCCTTGGAACTGAGTAGGAACAGCCAGTCTCTTCTATGAACCTATGTGCTTTGGATAATGATTAGTTCTGTTATAGGTTTCTTTCCCAGAGAAGCTGTCGATTTTCTCACACGTTGATAGTCTGAGGAGATAGCATACGGGCATTTAAAGGAAATTCTTGGGATGTTTTCACTGTGTCAAAGCATATTCAAGAATCTTGGCAGAAATGTCTTCTATCCTGAATGCTAATGGGGCGTGACAAGATATATGGCCTGTGTAGGGCAGCTTTCCCCCTCTTTAAAATGAAAAGTATCATTTCAACAATATGCTCTAGACAAGAGGTTGTTAATCTTTCTTTTCATAGCACAATGATAAATCTCTGCTAAATAACTTGGTATTAATTTTCTTAAAATCGTAGGCTTGGTAAATTGAATATAAAGTCAGGAAGTTGACTTTTCCTAATTTTTCTATCATGCAAACTTACTGGAAGTAAAAATGCCTCAAATCTGTAAGCCAAAGAAATATAGATAAAATAAAACTTAAAGTAAAATTTTACACTAATCTTTGCAAATATGTTTAAAATGAGTAGCATGATAAATTCAAACATAGATAAGCCTAGCCATAACAGGATGGTGTCCATGGGCCAACCTCCTGTAGAAGTCTGTGGTGCTATAAATCATTTTACTTGTGAAACTGGAAATGCAGAACAAGGTTTACTTCCTTAATGAGACACCAGTGTTTGTTTTTTGCTGTTGTGTAAATACTCAGTTCTGAGTAGAACTTCAGATAAACACACATGGATTTCATTTTCAGTTGACAGAAGATGATTTCTGACTCTATTTCTCGTATTTAGGAAGCAGTAAAAATTTCGCTTAACATATAAGAAGCTGTAAGCCATAAGAAAATATTTCTTCTTAATGACAAGTCTAGGGATGTACTGCTAAATCTCATCTTTGGTAGATAAACTTCTTTTGTTTACAAACTTCTTCACTCAAAGCTAAGTTCCAGAGACAATTCCGACTCACACACCTGTGTTCTGTAAAAGGGACATTGACAGTCTACTTTTGTTTAGACGGTCTTCCAGGTGGATTTCACTAAAACCTGTTCACTCCTGTCTTGTACTCCAAGCCACAGCATCAGTAAAAGCATCTCAAGATTTTTTTTTTTACCTGCAATAGGTGCCTTTTAAAGTTTAGTCTATGGGTGGCTTTGGTAGTGCAGGCTTTGGGTGGCAGAAGTAGGTAGATCACTCTGATTTCAAAGCCAGCCTGCTTCATGTAGTGAATTCTAGGCTGCCAAGAGCTACATACTGCGACTCTGTCTCCTAAAACAAAAATTCAGTCCTTGATGTCAAATGTCAAATCATTATCCCTGGGTCTTCACTCACTAGTTATTTCAGTGGGAAACCTCTGCTTACTGGACTAGTTACTATAGTTAGTCTTCAACTGCAATATTCTCAGCAAGGCAGGTTTGTGATGGATGAGGAGCCCTTGTCCATTTTTGGTGGATTAGGATGGTTGTTATGGAGACAATCTGGAGATTCCATAAGATATTCACACTAGAAATGCTGATCAATCCAGCCATCCCAGGACTGCATATATGACCAAAGGAAACAAAGTCACTTGGTCAGAGACATCTGTACTCCCTCATCTTTTATGGCACTGTTCCCAATAACTAGCTAAGCAATGAAAATAGCCTAAATGTCCTTAAACTTAAGGTTAAATTGAATGTGGTTCACACGCACAATAGAATAACTCCTTAGCTATAAAAGAATGAAATCCTGTAAGTTACTACAACATGAATGGAACCAGGAATTGTTATGTCAGGTGAACCAACCCAGGTACAGAAACACAAGACTCCATCTCCCTGATACTTTTTCCTGGATGCAACTTTTAGAAACACAAGCTTCTTCTGTTGCCTGTTAAAATATCCATGGCCCTATTAAAGCTCACTAATTCCATCACTTGCCTACGGTTTTGTTGGAAGAAAGACTGCATTTGTAACATTTTTATCACAAACTATGTTCAACAGAGTCAAATAGCCTAGTTTAGCAGACCTCATAAAACCCACCAATAAGTAGCTTTTATTTTAAATATAATAAATATTTTTGGTATCTACTTCCTTTAGAAGATTATGACTATGGTCCATTAACTTCATCATAACTGGTCATAAGCCTAGGCCTGTAGATCTCTTTTATCTTCAGATAGCCCTATATTAGAAATGTGTGTAAAACATAGTTGCTAATAAAATATAGAGTGGAAGGGTGCAAGAATGAGGAATTTATAATCACTTCTAGAATACAAAAAAGACTGAATTGTATGATAGGGTAAGAGTCAGTAATTTGTATGTGGCAAAGAGTTTTTGTATTTTTTTTTTAGTGAAAGTTTCCATTTTCAAATTCAGAAGTAAACTTGTATGTTCCCGTGTGCTTATTGATACATGGGGTGGGGGGTTGCTCTGAAAGTGGAGCACTGACCTCAGCTTATTATCCTATTTTCCATGCAGCGCTCATCAGTTTTAATTGGGCCTCTATCTTGGCTTCCCAACTGAGAACGGACTCACCAGACCAACAGGGCACGGTGGTGTTCAGTTGTAAGAGCCTGAAAGACTTCTAATAAGCCAGCTAGGTCATTTCCTATTACTCAAAGTGCATCATCAGAGTGGATTTAACATTTAAATATGTTTCCCAAACATTCAGGATTGCTGTAACATGTTTCCTAGAAACACAATGCAGAAAGTTATGAATCAATGTAACTTGGTTGAAATACAAGTTGTTAGGGTAGATTGTACATTCTACAAGTGAACTCTGATAATGAGCAGATACAAAGGCCCATTTAATGCTGGGGAGCCAAGGGAGTCATCTGTAAAAATTTGACATTAGATGTGAAATTTGAAAGATAGGAAAGTGAAGGAACAAAAGAATAAAACTTCAAGAGGTACATTTTTTCTGCTGATATTATTTTAATATTCTACCCTTTACACATTAGTTCTCAGTAACATGCTCCTTTTACCAATAGCTACTTTTATCTGTCCAATATTTTCAGGAGGGAAATGTTTATATAAATACATAGATATAGTAATGGATTCAAATAGGACAGATAGGTGTATGGTGGCAAATTAGATTCTTTTATGTGCAAGGAATGAATATGTTGCCCATGTGTGTCTGTGTGTGGGGTTGCATATGTTCATGTGTGTGTGCCATGAATGTGGGGGGTGAACATGCTTGTGCATGTGTGTACCTATGTGAATGTGTATTATTAATAAGAACTAATGTCTTGGGCTAATGGAATTGGCAAAGTCTTCTTCCAGGTGAGCCTCAAAGGCATGGAGAAACCTTCCTCTGCTCCAAGTATGAGTGTTTAGGGATGATTGACCAATGTGCATAAAAACTAGCAACTGCAGTTTTCTCCTCTGGGACGAATGCAGCCTAAGAATGTTCCCTTACACAAACCCCCTATAGGGTCCAGCCCCCTTCAAACTGCTCTACATAATAGACTAGCCTGAGGTTATCACATAATGATGCTACTTCATCAGAGTGAACACAACCCACTTGATCCTAGATTTTCTGTACATGTGCCTGTCTGTCCTTGCTTCATTCCCTTGTCACCCCAGTCAGGTTTTTATGACATGTTAGAAGTAGTTCTTGGTGCCTGTGGGGGTCAAAAGAGGGCATTGAGCATCTTAGATCTGGAATTACATGTGCTTGTGAGCTGCTATATGGGTACTTAGGACCAGGCCCAGGTCCTCTGCAGTAGCAGCAAGTACTTTTAAGTGCCAAACTATCTCCCCAGGCCCTGCTTCCAACTTTTTAGAGGTAAAATCTCTTGTTGGCCTGGAAATTCTCCAAGCGAGTTAGGTAAACTTTCCTGAGATTGTAGCCATATACCACTATGTGTGTAGGTTTTCACTTCCTCACGTGTGTGAAGCAAACACTTAAGCAAATGAAATATTCTTTGGTCATTCGGGGGGGAGGGGGGATCATGGCATTCAAGAGGACATTGGGACCTCAGCCTCTTATTCTTCTCAAACCCGCCTCATGCCATCATGTGAACTGATCTCTTTTGCTATGTGCTTATACTAAGACAATGGCCAATTAGTCATGAACTAAAATACAAACAACTGCCAGGAAAAGCAGCCCTCTTCTTTTATCTTTCAAATTTGATTTATCTCAAGTACTTGTTATGGCAATAAAAAGCCGACTAACATAATTCCATACATATGCATTTACATGTTTATTTTTGCATTGGTTTACACATTATCCCCTAATGATTACTATAACCATGAGACTGTATCTCTTCTATCTCCATTTACCGGTAGCATAGCAGGGAGAGAGCCCAGCTCTAAAGAGTACTCTTGCCAGATTAGAGATTGACAGGGACACCGAAAGTCTGAATGAGGCCACCTTGGCCGTGAGCTCTCGATGGCCGGCCGCTCTAAGTTTTCTTAGGTCTGCATTGCAGTGTAAGGTGCTTCAATCTGACCTTTTCTCCTTTGACTGGGCTTTGAACCTGCACCGGGGTCTGACGGTTACCTCTGTCTCCCTGTCTTCCTGTCTTTTCTTTCTATTTATAAATCTCTAGCATAGGAGAATAGTGAATACTTGTGAGAGGACACAATAGCATCTCTTGGCAATATTTCTCCATTAGTGAGGCAGCAAAGACACTGGGTCTCTCACACATGGCTGGCGGGAATATAATGTGCAGTGATTCTATCAAAGCTTGGCAGTTTCTTTAAAAAAAAAAAATTAAAGCACACAATTACCACAGAACTGAGTGATTACATTTATCCTGGAGAAATAAAGCGTGTCATCACAAAGAAATTTCTGCATAAAATTGTTGAAGGCAGCTTTATTTAAAGTGTCCCCAAACTGAAAAGAACCCATATGTCCTTCAATGGGCAAACACTTAAAAAAAACTGTAGTACATTTACTTCATGGATATTGAGCCATAAAAGAACCATAAAAAGAATAGAAAACAATTAATGCACATAATAACTTGAATCTCTAGACAATTACAGTGAATGAAAAAAGTCAGTCGCAGGAGGTGATATACTATATTATTCAATTTGTATAAGATTCTTGAAATGATGCTGTGATTCAAGTGGAGAGTAAGTACATTGATGTTTGAGGAAGTTAAAATGAATCCTGGAACAACAGGGACCAAGGCTGGGCTCTGAGAGGGCAACATAGGGGATCGTGTGACGAGGAACATATTTTGTATCTTGGCAGTATTCGTTTCCTTCATAAAGATCATTCTAATTTATATCCACTGCTCTTTGCAAAGGATGCACCAGATGTCACTGTCTTTCAACCTCCGCAATGTATTATGTCACACCTTTTTACCCAATTAGAAAACTGATAGTGACACACTTTTCATGTATATGTTACATGAAATCATTTGTGTGTGTGTATTTAAAGGCCATTTGTGTTTCTATTATTCTGTGAAGCCCAAAAATATTTTTAAACTCAATTCTTTGCTTTCCAGCTGCCATATGTAACCTGACTTGCTTGCTTTGCCTTTTTCACCATGCTGGGCTGAATTCCCTCCAGGATAGACTCACTCTCTGCCATGATGACTGAATTCTTTCTATAATAGACTGACATACTTCCATGATGGGCTGAATCTCCTCCATAAGAGACTGAATCTCTGCTGGATTGAATCCCTTCTGTGATGAGCTGATTTCTTTTGTGATGAATTAAATCTCTGCCATAATGAATGCAACCCACTGAAACTGTGACCAAAATAAGTCTGTCTTTATAATTGGTGTCAGGAGTTTCGTCACAATGACATCAAAGTAATGATTATATAGCTGTTCGTGAGTGTTTAAGTTAGGTTTTAATTTAGTGTGTGCACGTGTGTCTTGGTGTGCATGTGTAAGATAAAGGACACCTTGCAGCAGTTGGGTCTCTCATTCCACCACGTAGGTACCAAGGATTGAACCCTGGTAGACAGTCATGGCAGCAGGTACTCTGCTTTCTAAGCTATCTTCCCAGCCATGCTCTTGGTTTTAAAATTAAATTACATATCTGGTTTCTCTTAGAACCTGTAAGCATGTGGTATACTTTGCTTTCAAAGGCAGATTCTTCAGAATGATTGTCCATTCCCTGTTGGGACTCCATGTCAGACTGCTAAATTCTAAAGCACTAAAGTTCCACATGAATCATGAGGACTCATTCATTGGCATCCCCTCTCTCTTTATATTTTAAAGCTAACATCTTTCTTTTCGCCGTGTGAGGTTAGATTATTTCACTCTGCGGCATCACTCTGCCTGTGACTCATAAACCTACAGGTACTCCTGTAGCATTTATTCTTTGTCAAACTCAAAGAAAACTCCATTTCCTCAAATTCTGGTATTTAGACAAAACCAACATTCCTCAGGAACTTGTAACACTGGTTCCCCTCTACCAAAGAAGCCATTTATTTTATCACTGGCAGAAGTGATATCTCTCCTGTCTCTCATGCCAGTTAGTACATCAAAGTGCATCCTGGTCTCTAGGCTTCCTTAGTATCACAGGTACCTAGTTCTTTGCACCTCTCTCTACCCTAAGCTTTTCAGCTTGCGGTTTCTTTCCCGGCAGCTTCTCATTATAACCCTGCTATTCCAGCTTTGCTCTTTGCATGGTCCCTCTCGTTTCTCCTCCCCCCCATTTGTCTGTACTCTCTGTTTGCATTTCTTATTTCCCCACCCCCTTTCTCTCTTTACTCTGCTCCCGCTTCTCTCCTGGCCATATCTAGTCTGCTAGTCATGTTCAGCCTACTATTTTCTCTCTCTTCTTTGGGTATTTTCAGGTGCCTCTGGATGTTCTTTCTTATCTTCAATAAGACCATACCATGGTCACGTCATCAGTTTACACACTTTTAGAGCAGGCACGGGTCAGTCCTTAAGAGCCCATTATGAAAACTTCTATATAAGAAGAACTTCCTTTTTTTTCTTTGGAAAACTTGTCTTCATTCCATTAAAGATCAAGATTAATGGTGTCATAAGGTTATATTGTGCTCTATGCAAAACTGAAAGCTCTCATTGTCACTTCTGGGGGGTTATATTCCTCATTCTTTTATCTCTTTTGATGGCTAGCCATTGTCCTCAGATTGTCTTTTTCTCTTAACAGCTTGCTTCTAACGGAAGACCTGATAAGATCATTTATACTGTGATGTGACTGGGGGATTACAGCTAAGCTGTAACTCTTCTGGGAGCTTTGGGATGCTAATGTGAAGCTGAGGAGGAATCTAGGATGCTGATGATATAGACAGCAATTTAGAGTTGTGTCTAGACAATAAAAATTTTACATTCAAGGAATCCAAACATGTAGGTGGTATCTGTTCTCACTACTTCTCCACAAGAACCTGTCCCTTTGCCAGATTATAAGCAAAATGAGCATGGGTTGGTAGTGCCAGGATGCTATTTATGCATGTGTTCCAAATCATGAGCAGACATATGAGGAGAAAATAATAGTTCATTTAACTTTCTCCCTTTTCGTTACTCTTACTGGGGCCACCAGTTATGTTTCCCTTCCGTAGTAAAGCATCATTTGTTTTGCATTTATATCTCCTTCATACATAGCCTCATGAAAAGCTCAGATAAAATAGTAAAGACTAGTTCCACAATAAAGCACCTTTTATCAGGAACCAAGCAGATTACCAAGTAGATAAAGTGCCTTCAGTATAGGCATGTGGACCTGAGCTGGGTTCCCCAGCATTCATGTAAAAAGCAGGCTTGGTGGTGTGTGCCTGTAATCCTAATCCTGGGAAGGTAGAGACAGATGAATCTCTGGGCTTCACCAGTCAGACAATATAGCTAAAAAGAACTCCAAGTTCACTGAGAGATCTTTTCACAAGAAATAAGAGGGAGAATGGATACCTCCACACATATGTACACATGTATGCATATACACCAATATACTCATCCACAGATTTTATCATGAATGTTAATGAACTGTCCATTCTGGAAGCTCTAACAAAATAGATTAAGTGGCTAATAAGCAACAGAAGCTGATGTCTCGTAGTCCTGAGCCTGGCAAATCAAGACCATAGGTGCTGGCATATTTGCTCTCTCATGAGGTCCTACTACCTGGTTTATGCATGATGTTTTCTTTCTCTGTCTTCACTAGGTAGAAGTGGCAAGGAATGTCTTAAAGATGCCCCTAAAGCACTCATGATCTAATTGCTTCCTATAGACCCCCTACTTCCTAATACCATCACCGATGGGTTAGGATTTTTGTCTTAGAATTGGGGGGGAGTTCTCAGAGGAGCATAAGCATGAAGTCTGTGTACTGAAGTGTACTTTTCTCCTCTTTGTTACAGGCTGAATCCTCTTCCTGCAGCTGATGTCTTCTTGAAGCTTCGGTTGGTTTCCTGGACAGCATTTTTCTATTCTGGTTTCTTCTCTCATTGTTTCGTTTCCAGATGTGGTCCTGTTTTGTATTTACTCGAAGCTTTTTTTTTAAAGCTGTTTATAAAAATCACATCAATTGTTTTTTCTCTTTGCCTCCTCCAGAGAAACTACAATTTGCAAAATGCTTAATTAGTATCTCTCAGAATTTGATGCACTTTAGGATTTTAATATATACCATTAGTACAACATAATCTTCAGGTTTCTATGTTCCTCCAAACAGTCTTCTCAAACCTAGTTCCCCCATATATTTATGCTTTCTGAAAATATTTCTCTCTAAAAGAAATTTGAAAAAAACAGATAAACATTATTATTACATCAAAGTTGCAAGTTCATCCTATGCCACCATTTACCATCGTGGTTGATTTAAGCAATTTTTTTTTAAAAGTGAATTCTGAAACTCATTTGGATGTTGTTTTCATAATAAGCCATTTTAATGATCACATATGTTGTTGTTTTAAGGGCCCATTTCATAATGGAAAGAGTACACTCTGGACTATATTGGGGGTTTGATTCATGTACTTCCTTCCTCCTTATGCACTAAGCTGTTTATTAATCAGTCTGCCTACATGGTCTGTTTTCGTTCACTTTGATTTCTCTGTGTTTAAAGTTCAGGCTTTAAATTTCTAGTACTAAAAATGAAGATGACTGCTTTTAGTTGTTTGTTTGTTTATTACTCCAACTAGATATCTAAACAGTTCCAGGCTTCGAAGGGAAGAAAGAAAAGATGAGAGCAAGACCTGTCAGCGCATTGGCTTATTGTACATGGAGCCCTCAGAATGAGCCTGTCTGCCTGCAATTGCACAGCAAAGGCATTTTCTTAGTTGTCTGGATTTTTTAAAGTAGGTACTTTAATGGTACCTCTTATGTGCCGCGCCTGTGATTCAGAGAGGTGCCCACCCATGCCCTTCTTCCAGTGTGTTTAGTTAAAGACCAAGGCTCCTGTCGTGTCCATGATTAAGACAATCATCTGAAGCACTAAGATGCTGGAATCTCCACAGTGTTCATTTTATTTAATGTAAGTTAATTGTTTTCCACATATCTCACACACATGTCACATTTTTTTAAAGTAGGACGCCCCCATGCAGGATAGCAGTTTAGGAGACTATGCTTAAACACTGAGAATATTTAGGGAGATCATTTGTCCTTCTGTGCAACAGGTTATTTGAGAGAGAGAAATGTGTCTGTAGTGGTCAGAAAAATCACAGTTCAAAAGTTTGGGAAGTTGGCTGTTGGCTAATGGTTTGCTTCCTTGTGACTGGAAAACATCAGAATATTACTGCACACATTATTCATAGTTATCACCATTTTTTCTTTACAGTTCATGTTAAATGTTTCTCTTTTTAAATTTTCAGTTCTTGAATATCGTATTTTTAAAAAATAAACAGTTGTCTATTGCTCCCCAGGTTCAGCTCTCTCTGTCCTGTAAGGTGGAGACTACACCTTAGCTTCTGTTGATTACTTTTTGTGCATCTTTACAATTAAGGGAACACTTCTATTCCCTTTTCTTGATTTTCTTGTCTTTAATTTCATTGTCACAAATTGGCACATGCCATGTATGGTTTCTACAAATTTCAGCATTTTCCTAAAATTAAAAATAATCTCAAGAATAAATAACCAAAGTTGATTAGATTTTGATTTTGTTTTGGATGTAGCAAAACCCAGTACAAACCATACACAAGGGCTAAAGGATGGATTTCATTTTCTTACAGGAACACAAGTCACTCTTCTTTCAAACTTTTTGGTTTTTTTTGCTGTCATATGTTGATTTACTTAGCACTGGCCTCTCTAAAGTGGTTGTAAGATCAAAACTAACACGTGTTTCTATAACATTCTCCTCTCTGCTTGGCCCTAAGCAGAAAGTGCTGCATGTAATCTTGCTTGTTCTGAGGAATATAATTGCTATGACACAGCAGACCTCCCCCCACCCCCCCACAATCATCACATACATCTGTTGTGAATAGTAAGCCTGTTTCTGAATTGGAACACAAGAAAATTGACATTCAGTGTTTGTAAGCCAGATGCACTGTCTTCATGCTGAAAAAAAAAAAAAAAAGATTTTATGCATCAGGTACAGTCCCTGTTCTTGCTGTGATATGATCATCTCTAACATCAGCATGTCCACCCCTCATAGTTCACAGAACCAGGTGTCATGTTTGGAGTCCTTGGACACAGTACTCAAGGTATGCCCTCTGTTCCTGAAGTAATTCTATCCCAGTCATGAGTCCTAGATCCACAAGACAGAGATGCCCACTTGGATACATGACCCCCTGATATTGGATATGTGTCACTGGAAAAATCAGGTGCATCACATATTCCAGGTTTTTATTCCCACATTCCATGTACAGCCATACATTTTTGGTTATATATATATCATTTTTAAAAGTGGTTTTCTGTGCTTAGATTCTGTATTTAACATTTAGCTTTTATTCTTTATTTAATAAGTACCATCTCTCTAGGCTTTTGTGACACACTGTGCTGACTAGAAACTGGGATTGAAGACTATGTGCCTCTTGCCCAGGCCTAAAGCCAGGACCTGTGATCGTCTCAGGTCTCAGCCTGACTTGCAGATCCCTTCAGGTGGCTGCAGAGTCACATCCTAGCCACCCTGCACTGTCATCATGGGCACTCTTGTGATCTCTGTTAGGATAAGCCCCCAAAAGCTGCTTGAGCTCTGAAGCCAGAGGATCTGGAAAGACAAACCAGCTGCTCTGTTCTTACCCTCCTGCCCCAACCTTCATGCAGTTGAAGAATGGCTTAATAGAGCAAGGTCAATTGTCCTTTGGCCCTTGGAATCTTTCTGTAGAAAGATGGTGTGATGATGATACAGGGATGTGACCCCCTTTCCTTTATTCTTTTCTATCAGATTTTCTTTTCCTCCATCTTATGGGTGTTTTCCTGAACAAAAGTATTCATGGTTTATTTCATGTAACATGATTTATTTCATGTAACACAAGAGCTGGAAAGATTTAGAAAATTATCCTCTCTCACTGTGCCAGCCTTTCAGGCCACACCCTCATGCCCTTCCCCAATCAACTGTACATATGAAGGAAGCAGTGAAACTCTCTCACCTCTCATCTCTGTTGTTACTCAAAAGCACAGCACATCAAGTCAAGTGAAGGGGAAAGACTCATTAGCAGAAATCACCAGGCTTAACTCTCAGTATTCCTGAGCTTCCATCTTGGGTACCATCCAGTGATGCTAGGGCTGGACCACAGGGGTGGGACACTCCACAGCATTCTTAAACATGTCTAACTGTCACGTGACCCTCAGCAGATGGAGACTTTATTTGAATCATAGAAAGTGTTAATGTATGGGGAAATGTAACAATGAGTTTACTTTTCCAGTGTTTCTACCTTTACAGCTCTCTGCAAAACACTTGGTATAAATACAGCCTTCCCATGGTATTCTATGGAACTCTGTCCCAAGACTCCTTCAGATCCCCAATTCCAAGGCTATACAAGCTCTTTCCACAAAAAGATGCAGCATTCACACATTCTGCCACAGAGTGTAAATCAACTTTACGTGACTTACCTCTCACAGCATTAGTTCTGTGTAAATAGCCGCTGTGTGTATATCTGAATATGCTTTGTGACATATTCAGATATACACACAGCTGTGACCTCTCTCCATGAGCATTTTTTTTCATTTGTTATTGGCTTGATCCATGGACGTGCAACCCATAGACAGGGAACATTGACTGTACCAGCTGATATTAAGTATAGTGTTTTGATTTTTTTCAAGACAAGCCTTCTGGCTATCCTAGAACTTGCTTTGTAGACCAGGTTAGCCTTGAACTCATAGAGATCTGACTGTCATTGCCTCCCAAGTGCTGGAATTAAAGGCATGTGGCACTACCACCTGTCTTCTAGATTCTGTTTTAAACTTGACTGAACAGAAACTTTGCAAACACACATCTTCCAGCTTTGGAAGGCTTCTTCTACCTCTCTGATACCAGTAGAGTGACACTGTCACTGATGACTTAATTATGACTCCCTGTGGGGAAAATGTTAAAGAAAATGATTGGAAGGCAGAAAGCATTTCTTTAAATTCAGATGCAGGGGCCCCAGTGTGGAAGACTTGCTGCTGTGACTTCCTTCTATTCAGCCTTCCCTTGCATTGTTATGCATCCTTGGTACTCTGTGCTTTCTAGACATCTATCCCTTTAAAACAGAATTATGTCCTTCAGTCTGTTTTTCTATGGAAGATCTTTTCACATAGGTGAGGACTTTTCAGAATCCACTTAGCTCCATTGTTTGTTTTAATAATTCACAGTTGTAGGTCTACAGACTTTGTGAATGACACAAAAGCAGAAATAGAACTAAATTTCTTTGTTTCCCAATTTTTCTAATTTAAATGGGGGCTTCTCATCCTCATTTAGCTAGAAGAGGTGGGACAGATCATCAATCCCTTCTACCACCAAATGCTTGGGCTTTTATTTACATATAATAGCCCTGCCCAGAGCTGAGAACGTGATCCATCGGGTGCCCATTTGCTTTCTACCACCCTGTTTCCTCTCCACCTTTGTTCCTGGGAGACAGCTCTGTGCTAATGTAGCTCAGCTTGGAAGGCACTGCTTTCAGTGTAACACATCCACCATGGAAGAGGCTGGGAGTTAACTAACACAGCCAGCTAGCTCCACAGCATCTGCAGCAGCATCCTTGGATGCTTGCTAGGACACACCCTGATCAGGAGTATAGATGTCTAGAAAGTACAGAGCCCCATGAAAGCATAAAAATGCCAGGGGCAGGGTACATAGAAGCAAGTCACAGCAGCTATCCTAAAGCTTGGTCAAGGTAAATATCCAGCCCAGGAGCAGACCGAGGGGCAGGCATGGGATGGCTTCCCAAGCAGTAGTGAAGATTGAGACTAATAGTGGAGACAGGGAGGGAAAGTGAGGGGCATGAAAAATGGCTGTGGACCAGCCATCAATCCAGGTAGACACTCAAACTAATTTATAGCCTGTGTAGAATAATCTACATGTTTGGACATTTGTTGGAAAATATTTAGGATATCTAGAAACATGCCAGGAAATTTGGAGGTCTAAATTCACGACTATTTTATGCCTTCAAAAAGGTTTGTGAAGTTTGGAAGATTCTATAATCTTTAAAAGAAAAAACAAAGTAATTTCTTCCCTCTGTCCCTCTCCCTCCCCCCTTTCTCCCACCCACTCCCCGTCCTGATAGGGCCTCACTGTAACCCAGGCTAATCCTCAACAATTGATGCTTCTCCTTCAACTGCCTCAGTCTCCCAAGTGCTGAGGTTAGAGGCATACGCTACCACATCGGTCTCTATTTTCTTTCATTTAAAACAAACAAACAAGCTTGTCCAAGTAAGATTTGATATTGCACAAAATGTGGTAGATATTTTAAAGATTAAAAAATCCATGATTATATGCTATCTCTTTCTTTTTAATAATCTATCAAAGATGAAAATCTGTTTCACATCTTATATTAAAAAATCTCTATCCTCAGTTTGACATGATGGTTTACTATTCTTTATATATTTTGGTGGCTTTATTTCATGACTCTCAAATGCCTTTCAGTCTGGAAAAGTCTCATCAATGTTACTGTAGTGGAGAACAGGCACTTATCACCTTTACTACCTTGTGAGCAATCACAACGATGCTTTTCTTTGCCACAGAACTAAACTTCTTGAATTGGCCTAACTATGTAGATCTTAACTATATTAATAAAACAAAAGAAAAGCAAACTCCAGCCATCTTGTACTTGTCAGTTCAGAATTTGCAGTGTTTAACTTTGAAATAAGAGGTATAGGTTTATAAGTTCTGTCTTAATTTTTGTGGAAAACTTTTGTTAATTTTGAACTATGTCCCAAATGCTCACAGGAGTGAGGTAAGAGAGTGGCAGGAGGCACGGCTGACAGACTGCCCTGCCTCGGGGTCCCGCTCCCCAGCAGGTGCCCAGGAGGCAAAGGCATCTTCTCCCTCCCTGATTCTACTCTAGAGAGTAGTCTTTGCTCTTTTCTAAATCAAGAGGACCTTTCACTTCCATTCACAACGTTAAAAATTAGGGACTTTTTCTTATCCCACAAGAGATTATTAAATAAAAGTATAAAATTTAGTGTCCCTGTTGTTTCTTTTAAACCCTGTAAACCTACTGAATTAAAATCAGTGTCAAAGATTCAAGAATTTTTTTCCTAGTGGTACAAAAAAAGTAGTGAGGGAAAAGATAGCAGGAGATAATAATAAAGTCAGGAAACAGAACTGAGGGCCTTCGTGTCTGTCCAGAGGGACCGCCATCTTTTAATATAGTCACTTAAAAATACATGCATTGCCACACTTTTCATTAGCCTTAATTTTTTCATCAATCATGTTAATTTATACAGAGGGCACTTAATAATAGCTAATTAACACTTATGACTTTTGAAATTAAAAGACCTTTGGAGAGATTACTGCTGATTGGGGAAAGGTTTTTTTTTTTTTTTTTTTTTTTTTCCTATTCTTCTCTTTTTTTAGAAAAGAGAGAAATAAAAAAGAAGGCATGGGGCTTGGGTGTGTTGTGAAGAAAGCTTCCCCCTGTCTCATCGATGGCTCAGCAGATGGCAGTGACACTCGATTGTGAACCCCAGATATGTTATTTGACATCACTCTGGGAAAAATGGCTCCATCTTTCAGGAACTAAACACAAAATACAAACTCCAGGTACTCCTAGATATCTAAAGGACATTTACAATGGACTCAGTCTAAACCATGTTATCAGTAAGCAGCAACAGCAACAGCAACAAAAAATATGTTTTTATGCTCACAATAAAATAAATTTAAAAATTAAAATGTATAAAACTGAAAAAAAAATTAGTAAGATGGACTGTATAATTTTAACCTGCAGCATAAGTTTCTGAGTTTAATCATCCTTGTGCCAAATTCACCACCTATGTTTAACCATATTATTTCTCTATATTTTGCTGCTCCAGAGCATGGTCCCTATATTACTAAGTAAACTCAAAAAATAATTAGATGGATAGGATCTCACTATGTAGCCCAAGATGGCTTTGAACCAGAGATCCTTCTGCCTCAGCCTCCCAATTACTGAATTACAGGCAAGAGCCACAATATTTGGCAAGAAAATAGTTATCAGTTGGACTGTGTGTGTGTGATTATAGTGTGTGTTATATATGGACATGCAAATGTATGTATACATACAACATTAAATATAAATACAATGTAACTAATGGTGTACACATATACAGTACATGTGGCATTGTATGCACATTTATATTTATAGATTTAGACATAGATGATCTTCCAAATTGTTTTTGCCTACCAGTAGATGTCTCCCTTCCCTGACTGAAGGGTCAAATCTGTGGGCCAGCCTGAGGTTTTTTTGTGTTGCAAAGGAGAAGTGATGGTTTGCAAAGAGAGAAGTTCAAGGTGAAGGACCTCATTCATGTCAGTGCATGTCAGCACCTTCTGTGCATGGCACTGAGCTCCTGGGTGGAAATCATTTAAGAGGACTTCATGGCAGAGTCTCATCTCTTTTGAATCTTTTGAAGTATTTTCATTTCATCTACTGATCTATATGGAGGCCAAGATGTGTCAGTGACTTCACTACAGTATCTATACAGGGTTTGGAGTAAAACTGCTGAAACTGTGAGCTGAGACCCCTACATGGGGTAAACTGAGTGCAGGAGTTAAGAATTGAAAACAGTAAAAGATTTCTGAGAGCACACCAAGCCCAAATGAACTTAATTATCAAACACACAATGAACCCGAGATGTTTCTGGTACTGCTTATCAGGTTGTATTATGAGACTTTGCTTTCTCTGTGGCTCTGATCACACTACATGCCAGCTTCTCAGCATGTAAACCATCAAGCTTTGTGATCCCAAGAGATGCTCTGAGGCTCCGAGCCTCGGGTTCAGCATTGTGGTGTGTGAAGAAGTGCAGTGGTTTTGTTGTACATACAGAGTTTCTCACTCTACAGAAACACAATGGTTTCATTATGGAAAATAAAGTGAGGCTCTCCCACTTTCGACTGCAATAACTCATTAACACACCTGCTACTGTGTATAAATTTGCTTTTATCTTTGATTAAAACTATAATCATATGAAAAAATTATTTTAAAATCCACTTCTTTATTATGTACCAAATGCAAATCTTTGATTCAGGTATCTATTTTGAGTACTTGTGTACCTTAAGGTAACAAAAATCTCTTGAGCCAAAAGAGGTCATGAATAGAAAAGTTTAAGAAGCCTTGGTGTTGGAAATTTTGAAGCCAGGAAACCTTAGATCAGGGAATTTATTTCTGAATTTTTACAAATACTTGAAATTGTACACATTTAGCTATTTAGGAAAATGCTGATGAGGAGCAGGGAGGCTGAAGGCTGACCGGGTGGGATTAGGAAGGGGAGGGGAGGGAGAACAAGGGGTACATGCGGGGGAAAGGACTTTATTTTATAAATAAAAATTAAAAAAAGAATAACAATGCTGCCTCTGAAGAGACTCTTCAGATTACTATGGAAGGCTGAGGACTCTTGCAAGGATATGATGGTATTACTTTTCATGGTAAGTGCTATGGCAGAATTGGAACCCAATCCCCTCTAGTTCAGCTACCTTTATAGTGTGCTGCAGCTCACATCAGTGACACTTTTTATAGGATACCACAGCACACACCAATCTCCGGTCTTTTCTGTGATGCAGGCACTATTAGTTCGAAATCATCCATTTTGGTTGCTTATGACATATGGCACCTTTGGTATTGAGATGACTAGAATTCTGTTTAGTAGTCAATAATTTTCTCCAACCATTTAACTAGCCAGCAACACCATTACTCTCAGAGTTAGTCTTTTTAAATGACAATATAGCAAAATACCTAAGGCTGAGTACTTTAAAAGAGTTTTATGTGATGCATAATTCTGGTTGATGGAAGGTATCTTAGTTAGGGTTTCTATCTAAATAATAAACACCATGACCAAATACTAAATTTGAGAGAAGCCAGGACAAGGAATTCAAGGTAAGGGCCTGGAATTGGGAGCTGAAACAGAGGTAATGGAAGAACTCTCTACTGACTTGCTCTTCTTGGCTTACTCAGCCTGCTTCATTCTAGCACCCAGGGCCACCTTCCTTCCCAGGAGTGGCATTGCCTGTGGGCCCACTCACATCAATTGTTAATCAAAAAAATGCCCATAGACTTGCCTACACGATAATCTTATGGAGGTGTTTACTCAACTGAGAGTCTATCTTTCCAAATGACTCTAGCTCATGTCAAGTTGACAGAAAACCAATCAACAGAAAGTCTAAAGAGCATGGTATCAGGACCCTGGTGAGAGTCCATTTGAGTATATCTCAATATGGTGGGGAAGTAGAAAGAGAAATATCCACGTGAGAAGAGAATAAACAAGACGTCACTCAATAACTAACAGCTCAATGAGAACTCAGTCACTCCTGTGTAAGAAAGGTTAGTACATTCATGATTTAATCGACTCCTACTACCACATTCTTCCACTTCAGCATTACCACACTGGGTGCGACTTTGGGCACATGATCTTTGTAGGACAAACTGTATCCAAACCATAGTTGGCAGTTGCTTCTTTTTTGTAAATGTTGATCAATGTCTTAGTTATTGTTCTGTTGGTGTTCAGATACATTGTGACCAAGGAAACTCTTATAAAAGAAAGCACTGAATTGGGGGCTTGCTTACAATTTCAGAGGGTTGGTCCATAATCATCATGGTGGGAAGTGTAGTAGCAGGTTAGCAGGTATAGTGTTGGAACAGGAGCAGAGAGCTTTACATTTTGATCCACAGGCAGAGGAGAGACGGAGGGGGGAGAGAGAAAGACTGGGCCTTGCATGTGCTTTAAATCCTCAAAGCCCATCCCTAGTGACACATTTCCTCCAATGTAGTAATAGTAGGTCACACCTACACCAGCAAGGCTGCTCCTCCTACTAATAGTTCCACTAACTGGGAATCAAGCATTTGACCCTGGGGGGGTGGGAATCTCATTCAAACCACCACAGTCAGTTCTGTTACCATAAAAGAACAGTCACACACACACACACACACACACACACACACACACAGAGAGAGAGAGAGGAAAGTAAGAGGGAACTATCTGGGACAAGGAAAGGAAGGGGCTTTAGACTGCAGATATGGGATGGAGTAAGAGAGGGTAATGGGTGAATATTATCCTCAGGATATATATACATATATACAGGATGTTGTATATATGTACGAAATAGTCAAAAACATGGAAACTAATTTAAAAGCTTGATTATGAAGATGAATTATCAGCCGTGGGTTTATATTTTGGTATCTGCATGTAGAAACATGTGGTGCTGATGGTCTCTTTTGTTACCGCACTAAGCTCCGAACTTGCTCTCACAGTTTATCTTCAGCGAGAATAGAAGGGGATCTTCCCATGGGGGCAGACTACACCAGACTTACCTAGTGAGGAGCCTGATTTACCAAAAAGGACCGAGGGACATGGAATTGTGGAATCTGGTAACTTTCATTAATATTTAGTCAACAGAGATGATCAGAGGTGAAGCTGTAGCAGGACATCTTTTCATGTTGAAGTAGGGTCGCCCAGATAACAGATTTCGCTCAGACCTGCCTTCGACAGTTTCTGCTTCACTTCGGTCAGTTTGGTGAAGCTAAGCCTTTAGGACCAGTGCAGACACACTCTGCTGTGGTATGTAGTGGTCTGTTTCTGGTGTGCCTCCAAGATCCCCTCTCACCCTGCTCATTTCTCCCATTTGAAACTACTCTTCAAAGTCATAGGAAACAAAACTAACCTTTGGAAAAGCAAACATTATTTGGTAGAAGAGCTGACCCTTTGCCAAGACGGTTGCCATAGTATCAGCCAGCACAGCTTAGATTCATTTGGTGAAATATTTGGGCAGCTAAAATATTCAAAGATTTGTTTGTTTCATAGTTTTGTTCTCAGCCAAATATCCCCACATGGCATAAGATCATTCAAAATTAACCTGGGTTTGAAACTTTTTGTGGACTTTATGATAATCCTTTAGAACTACACTCCCCAACACAGTAGCTTCTAGTCATATGTGGCTTCAAATCAATTAAAATGAAATAAAGTTAAAAGCCCAGTTCATTCACTATACTAGCCACGTTATCAAATGTTTAATAGCTGCATGTGACTAGCAGCTACTGTACTGAATAACACAGATGCCAGATGTTCCCATCACTGTAAATTTTACTGGGAAATGTCCATGTAACATGACTTTTGACAACTGTATCAAATTACCTAGAGTTCTGGAACCATAATTTTACAACAAACTGGTTGTTTAAGTCATAGTTAAAGATTCTGAAAAATGGCTCAATGGAGATGAAGAAGCCCTGGATGATGAGTTACCTGTGCACAGATCCAGGTGACAATAAGCTGGGGATAGACTAATGGTCCATTACATCCTGTCCCTACCTATTGGTGCTAGATTATACGCATGAGTTATATACCTTTTTATTTTTTTTTTCACAAAGATGGCTTACAAGTAAGTCATTCATCTTACCATAACAGTTAATGTCATGTTGGATAGCATCTCATCAGCTTATTCTCTATTCATGACCAATCTTGAAATTCTGACCTAGCTCACCTCCCGAGGCCTCTTCATGTTTAACCTCAACCAACTACAACCTTTGCTACCACTGAGATTCATCTGTAACATCTTAGTCATTAGATCAAAATCTTTCCTTAGTGATTTTTTCAATTGTTATTCTTTAGTTTTAAATGCCCTTATGCATTTCCCTTTTCCGTCTGTCTCAGATTCTGCTCCACCCTCTGCTCCTTCTTGCTCTTCCTCTCGGATTCCTTTTCTTTCCATCATTCCCCTAACAGAACCTGCTGAGGACGGGACATCTCTCTTACTATTGTTCTCTCCATCTCCCTTCCAGTCCCCAACATATTTCACTATGATGTGATCTTTAAGTTCCCTTCAAATAACTCATTGTCCACTAGTAACTCTGACTAGTATAGTTCATTATGAGTTTGGATCCCATGGCCAACTACTAGGCAGGAACCTCAAAATCACCACACTCTTAGCCTTGCCTCTGTGTTACTTCTGCCACCCCACATTCCTTTCTCTGTACACTCTAGCCTTGACAGAGAGAGGAGAAACAGCTTTCCATGCCATATTGTCCTGGTTTGTCTGGGATAGAAAAGTGTGCCAGGAGTCTGACAATGAGTCTAAATTTTGGCCTATAGTGTCAGCCGGTGACCAGAGTCACCATTGCTTCCTGCACTTGGATGGAATGCAGTACCACTAAAAACCTCCAGTTTCATCATGCTGCTCACCACCCTTTGTGGCAGCCAGTTAACTCTCCCCATGTCTCTTGCGATGACCTAACTAGTCTCCCTGCCCCAGCTACCTTTACTCCAAGCCACCCCAAATCATTCAAGTTGGCTGTCTTTTATGCACAGTTTTGATTTTGTGGTTTCAGCTATGTATGATCAACTGTGATTCAAAGATATTACATAGAAAATTCCAGAAACAAACAGTTGCAAGTTTAAAATTGTCGTTTGTGAGGATGTAATCAAAAAACAAACCAACAAACAAAAGCCTCATATTATCCTGCTTGGTGTGTAAATCTGTACGGTGTTGTCACAGATTTACTTTATGTACTTCCTGCCCCAGCAACTTAGATAGAGCTTTTATTAATGATTATTATTGATAATTTGATAATTTCTTACCATGTTTAACCTACAAAGTGATTTTTATTATATGCAAGGCTAGGAAAAAAAATGGATTATATAAGATTTGGCCTTATTTGTACTTTCTGATCCACAGAAGGTCTTACCATGGGAAACAGGGACTACCATACTTGGTAATCTTTCTACAACACAGCGTGCTCACTCTATCTACTCTTTCAGAAATATTCCCCCAGGGCTTGAGAAGGGAAATGAGGAGCATGGAGCATGGCAGATGGCATCCCTGAGGAGCCATGCAAAAGTAAGTGCATCCAGTAGAGGGACAGGAACACTTCCTCTTCTGGGTCTTGAGTCACAGTTATCAAATGGCCAATGTAGGAAGTGACTCTGACCTGTAGCCATTGGCTTGGAAACCAGGGAAGTGGTCATACTGCTGCCTACTGCCACCAGCTTGTTGCTGCTGTGTTGGTGTGCTCTACGCTGACCTGTCACTGCCCTGGTTTGTTTCTTTGCTAGGGAGTCTCATTGCCAGACATCACTTTGCCTGGATAGTATTTTCTTTCACCATATCAGGAAGTAACAACATTAACAAATGAGCAAAATAAGGCCCATTTTAACCTGCCACCCTGTCTGTCACCCCCTTCTGAATCTCCCACCCTGTCTGTCACCCCCTTCTGAATCTCCCACCCTGTCTGTCACCCCCTTCTGAATCTCCCACCCTGTCTGTCACCCCCTTCTGAATCTCCCACCCAGCCTGTCACCCCCTTCTGAATCTCCCACCCAGATTGTCACCCCCTTCTGAGTCTCCCTTTGAGACTGTCTTAGATCCCTTCCTTTTTGATATGGGGGAATAGGCAGCTTGGGATTTCATTCAGCCTTTGCTGCCCTGGTCTGTTCTATCACTCACATCCCTGATCCACCTCCCTCTTGCACATGTTTGTAAGTGTCTCTGTTTCTCTTTCATGTCTTCTGGTCCTGGCTTCCTCATGGTTTAATTTCAATGCAAAGCTCATGTTCTCTACCAGATTTATATCATGGATTATAAGGATTATCTTCTATTTTCATTTAATTCTAGTCTCCTTTTATTTTTAATTTTTTCTGTCTGTGTCTGTCTGTGTCTGTGTCTGTCTGTCTGTCTCTGTCTCTGTTTCTGTCTCTCTCTCTCTCTCTCTCTGTGTGTGTGTGTGTGTGTGTGTGTGTGTGTGCATCAATGCAGTATCTTTTGAGACCAGAATTGGCTATCAGATGCCCTAGAGCTGGAGTTTCAAACACTTTGAGCTACCTTATACGGTGTTAGAAACTGAACTCCAGTTCTTGGAAAGAACAGTATTTGAGCTCTTAATGGCCAAACCATCTCTTCAGCCTTGGGTTTTGTAGACTTTCAAATTCTGAATTTGATGACATATTACCTGAGAGAGAGAAGCAGGGACTAGGTTTCATGTTTTTAGAAAAATGAAAACACATGTTTTTAAAAAGGATGCTATAACTTTCTCAGTTACCCTCCTGTACAAATGGAATTTTCAATTGTGTTATTAAGTACACTAGTGATTTCTGATTTTTTTTTGTCATCCAAAAGCTATATCTTATATAGCTGTGCTTTTAAGATATGCAATATTTCCTAAGAAGTCAAGTTATTACAATTTATACTTCAACTAAGTGGCTTCCTATCCAGGAATGGTGAGGGTGAGTAATTGCATTTTAAGACAACTAATTAGTCCCAAGATGCTTACAACTTTTCTCTCAATTTCTGTATTGTTCTGTATGCATGCTTAATGGTCATTGGACATTGCTTTTATCTCTTCTTCATGGTTATCCTTCTCTGATCAATATCTAGAGTTGGACTTTCCAGAACTTGGACCTCATCCCTGTTTCACCTAATTCTATGCTTACTCTGTAGTAACCGCACCCTTGCCTGTTACTTCAGACAGTATGTATGTATAGTAATGGCATCCAGATTTATATATTCATCCCAGATCCTTATACTGAGACTTGTTTATCTCATTGCTTATCTGTCTTGAATATCAGACAGCATCTCAAATTTAACAGCTTCAACACTTCTCTATCTTTTCTGAATTTATAGTTACTATAGTGACCACATTTCAGTTTAATGGCATAGCTCTCAAGTCAGAAGCTGACAAGTCACATAGTCTCAATCACGTTGTATGAAGTTCTACCTTCTGACATCTTGAGTCCATATTTCCAACAGTACCATTGCTATCACCATCTCTCATTTATTCAGAACAGCCATATTTTATTACACAATGTTATATAAAATACACACTCCTATTTGTTATTGGAACTGTACTATTCATTTGTAGTTGGATTAGATAGAATTATTGATTTGTCAGAAAACAGTGTTGTAGTTTATGCTTTGTTACAGTTTTTTTTATCATCATCGAGAGCTCATCATCGAGAGCTGGGGATTAAAAAGCACAGGTAGAGTTCAGAAAACCACACAACTATGGAACAGCACATTTCTTTGAGTTCCTGTCTTGATTTCACAGGACACATGTGTTTCTTTTGTCTGTCTGCTGATTTCTTGGTATTTGGCTCAGAAGGAGCTGTCCAAGAAAGACAGAAGCTGAACATGTGATCCTTTCCAGGAAAAGTGTTTTTGTCAAAGATGATTGCTCCATCCCCCTAACATATTATCTGTCCTAATCTTTTTTTAACTTTTTTTTGGTTTAAATTTGTAACATACCCACCACTGTTCCCCCTACCTCTCCTCTTCCCAGTCTTCCCCCATCTTCCCCCACTCCATCCCCTCATCCATTCTTCAGAGAGGATAAAGACTCCCTAAGGTGAGTCAATGCAGTTTGGCATATCCAGTTGAGGTAGGACCAACCTCCTCCGCCCTCTACTATCAAGGCTGAGTAAAATGTTCCTCTGTAGGGAATGGCTCCAAGAAGCCAGTTCATGCACCAGGAATAAGTTCTGCTTCCACTGCCATAGGCCCCACAAATCGTTTATGCCATTCTACTTTCATCCACAGTCAGAAGGCTTAATTCAGTCTTATGTACATTCCTCAGCTGTCATTTCAGAGTCAATGTGCTCTCAATAGCTCAGGTTAGCTGTCTCTGTGGGTTTCCTCATCATCATCTTGACCCCTTTGCTCATATAATCTCTCCTTCGTCTCTTCACATGGACTGGGAGCTCAACCCAGTGCTTAGCTGTGGCTCTCTGCATCTGCTTCTAATAGTTGCTGGATGAAGATTCTATAATGGCAATTAGGGGGGTCATCTATTTGATTATAGGTGAAGGACACTTAGGCACCATCTCCACTATTGCCTAAAGTCTTAGCTGAGGTCATCTTTGTAAGTTCTTGGGTATTTCCCTAGCACAAGGTTTCTCTAATGCCATAGTGGCTCCTCTTATCAAGGTATCTATTTTGTTGTTCCTCCTCTCTGTCACTCCCCCATCTCAACTATCCCATTTTGTCATGTTCTCTTCTTCCCACCTTCCCTCATCCCTCCCACCATGGTGTTAAATTACTTAGTAGATGTTATCTATTTTTTGTTCCCAGAGGGATCCATGGATATCTCTCTTATGTTCCTCCTTATTACCTGGCTGCTCTGGGGTTGTGGATTGTAGCCTGGTTATTTTTGTCTTTATATCTAAAATCCACTTTGATTTTATTTTTCTGGGTCTGTGTTACCATACTCAGGATGATATTTCTTTATTTATTTAATTTTTAATGCTGAGTAGTACTCCATTGTGTAAATGTATCACAGTTTTTAAATCTTCATCAGTTGAGAGGCATCTAGGTTGTTTGCAGGTTCTGGCTATTACAAATAATGCTGCTATGAACATAGTTGACTTAATGTCCCTGTAGTAAAAATAGGCATCCTTGGGGTATATGCTCAAGAGTAGTATTGCTGGGTTATCAGGTAGATTGATTCTCAGTTTTCTGATTTCCAAAGTGGCTGTACAACTTTACATTCCCACCAGCAATGGAAGAATATTCCCCTTACTCCACATTCCTTCCAGAATAGGCTGTCATTAGTGTTTTTGATCTTGGTCATTTGGCTGTTGTAAGATGGTGTCTCATAGGCTGTCATTAGTGTTTTTGATCTTGGTCATTTGGCTGTTGTAAGATGGTGTCTCAGAGTTGTTTTGATTTTCATTTTCCTGATGGCTAAGGATGTTGAGCAATTCTTTAAGTGTCTTTTAGCCATGTGAGATTCTTCTGTTGAGAATTATCTGTTTAGCTCTGTACCCCAGTTTAAAACTGGATTTTTTTTTACTTCTAGTTTTTTGAGTTCTTTATATATTTTAGAGATCAGTCCTCTGTCAGATGTAGGGTTGGTAAAGATCTTTTCCAATTCTGTAGCCTATAATTTTGTCTTATTGACAGTGGTATTTTGTCTTACAGAAGTGTCTCAGTTTCAGGAGGTCATGTTTATTAATTGTTCTCAGTGTCTGTGTTACTGCTGTTATATTTAGAATCTGGACTCCTGTGCCAAAGCATTCAAGGGTATTGGCTGCTTTCTTTTCTATCAGGTTCAGTGTAACAAGGTTGAAGCTAAAAATCTTTGATTCACTTGGACTTGAGTTTTGTGCATGATGATAGATAAGAGTCTGTTTGCATTCTTCTACATGCCACCATCCAGCATATTTGTTGGAGATTCTTTTTTTCATTATATTTTTTGGCTTTTTTGGTCAAAAATCAGGTGTTCATAGGTGTATGGATTAATGTCAGCATCTTCAATTCTATTCCATTGATTTACAAGTCTGCTTTTATGATGGTACCAAGCTGTATTTTTTATTATTATTATTACTGTAGCTCTATAGTAGAGCTTAAAGTCAGGAATGGTGATGCCTTCCTAAGTTTTTTTTTAATTGAACAGAATTATTTTGACAATCCTAGGTTTTGTGTCTTCCATATGAAGTTGAGTATTGTTTTTTCAAGGTCTGTAAAGAAATGTGTTGGAATTTTGATGGGGATTGCATTAAACCTGTAGATTGCTTTTGGTAAGATTGCCGTTTTTACTATGTTGATTCTACCTATTCAGGAACATGGGAGATCTTTCCATTTTCTGATATCCTCTTCAGTTGCTTTCTTTAATGACTTAAAGTTCTTGTCATATAGGTCTTTCCCTTATTTGGTTAATATTACCTTAAGATATTTGATGTTGTTTGACACTATTATAAAGGGTAATGTTTCCCTGATTTCCTTTTCCCCTCTTTTTTTTTTAATCATTTGTGTATAGAAAGGACTATTGATTTTTTTTTTAAGTTAATCTTGTATCTTGCTACATTGCTGAAGATGTTTATCATCTGTAGGAGTTCTCTGGTAGAATTTTGGAGGTCACTTATCATATCATCTGCAGATAGTGAAAGTTTGACCTCTTCCTTTCTAATTTGCATCCCCTTGATCTCCTTTTGTTGTCTTACTGCTCTTGCTAGCATTTTGAGTACTATATTGAATAGCTATGGAGAGAGTGGACAGCCTTGTCTTATTCCTGATTTTAGTGGGATTGCTTTGAGTTTATCTTCACTTAGTTTGATGTTGGCTCTCATATATTGCCTTTATTACATTTAGGTATGTCCCTTGTATCCATGATCTCTCTAAGATCTTTATCATGACAGAGTGTTGGATTTTGTCAAAGGCATTTTCAGTATTTAATGAGATAACTGTGTGCTTATTTTCTTTCAGGTTGAGTATATGATAGATAACATTGACAGATTTTTATATATTGCACCATTCATCTCTCTGTTTCTGGGATGAGGCCTATTTGATCATGGTGGATGATTTTTTATATGGTCTTGGATTGGGTGTGTCATTATTTTATTGAGTATTTTTGCATCAATGTTCATGAGGGAGATTGACCTGTAATTTTTGTTGCATCTTTGTGTGGTAATGGGTAGGGTGACTATAGCCTCATAAAAAGAGTTTGGCAATGTGCTGTCAGTTTCTATTGTATGGAACAATTTGAGGAGTACTGGTATAAGTTCTTCTTAGAAATTCTGGTAGAATTCTACACTGAAACCATCTAGCCCTGAGCTTTTTTTGGTTGGCAGACTTTTAGTGGCTGCTTCTATTTCCTTAGGGGTTATAGGTCTATTTAAGTCTTTTATCTAGTCTTGATTTAAATTTGACAAGTAGTACATGTCCAGAAATCTGTTTATTTCTTTTAGGTTTTCCAATTTTGTGGAGTGTAGGTTTTTGAAGTATGACCTAATGATTCTCTGGATTTCCTCTGTGCCTGTTGTTAGATCTTCCTTTTTATTTTTGATTTTGTTAGTTTGGATATCCTCTCTCTGCTTTTTTGGTTAATTTGGATAAGTGTTTGCCTGTCTTGTTGACATTCTCAAAGAACCAACTCTGTTTCACTGATTCAGTGTATTGTTCTCTTTGTTTCATTTTTTTTTTTTGTTTTAATTCAGCCCTGAATTTGATTATTTCCTGCCATCTATTTCTCCTGGTTATGTTTTCTTCTTTTTGTTCTATAGCTTTCAACTGTGCTGTTAAGTCTCTTGTGTGAGACTTCACCAAATTTTTTATGTAAGCATATAGTGCTATAAACTTTCTTCTTAGTACCGTTTTCATGGTATCCCATAAGTCTAGGTATGTTGTGGATTTATTTTTATTAAATTCTAGGAAGTCCTTAATTTATCTGCTTATTTCTTCCTTCACCCATAGGTTCAATTGAGAAATGTTCACTTTCCATGAGTGTAGTGGGATTCAGGCATTACTTAGGGAAGCCCAGATGCCTAGCTCCTGAGTTCAGGACCCCTACGGGGTGTGGCCAGAATGGAGACAGACTCTGATCCTGACCTGCCCTGTTTTGTTTCTGCATTTTCAGGGGGCTGATTGTCAGCTTTGAGTGGGACAGCCTCACTTTCCAAGAATTGTCTTAAGGCTCAATCTGTATCAGTGAGTGTTTATATAACCTCTTAATAAATATTAATCTCTTTTATGATATATTGCAAGTGAATATTTCTGCAATACATGAGTTTAAATACTTTCTGTTGTTTGTATTATTGAACTCTAACTTTAATTCATGGTGATCTGATAGGATGAATATAAGGGGTTATTCCCATTTTTTCCATCTATTTATATTTGCTTTATGACCAAGTATGTGGTCAATTTTAGAGAAGGTTCTGAGAAGTTATATGCTTTGGTGTTTGAGTGGAATGTTTTGTATATATATCTGTTAAGTCCATTTGAATCTGTTAGATTCCTTATTTCTCTGGTAAATGTCTGTCTGGTAGACCTATTCATTGGTGAAAGTGGGATATTGAAGTCCCCCGCTCTTAGGGTGTAACATTTGATGTATGATTTAAGCTTTATTAATGTTTCTTTTACATATGTAGGTGCTCTTATATTGGGGGCATAAATATTCAGAATTGAGACTTCATCTTGATGGATTTTTCCTGAGATGAATATGTAATGTCCTTCCTGATCTCTTTTGATTGATTTTAGTTTAAAGTCTATTTTATTAGATATTAGAATAGCTACACCGGTTTGTTTTATAAGTCCATTTGATTGGAAATTCTTTTCCCAACCCTTTCCCCTGAGGTAGTGTCTGTCTTTGAAGTTAAGATGTGTCTCTTGTATGTAGTAGAAGAAGGATGGCCGTTATTGTATCCATTGTGATACCCTGTGTCCTTTTGTAGGCAAATTGAGTTCATTGATATTAAGGGATATTAATGACCAATGATTGTAATTCTTGTAATTTTTGGTGGTAGTGTGTGTATGTTTTCCTTCTTTAAGGTTTTCTTGTATGGTATTATCTATTGTTTATGATTTTGTAGGTGTATCTAGCTTCCTTAGGTTGGAGTTTTCCTTTTAGAACTTTCTGTATGGCTGGATTTGTGAATAGATATTGTTTAAATCTAGTTTTGTCATAGAATATCTTGTTTATTCCATCTATGGTAATTGAGAGTTTTGCTAGGTATAGTAATCTGAACTGACACTCATGGTCTCTTAGTGTCTGTATAACATCTGTCGAAGACTTTCTGGCTTTTATTGTTCCAATTGAAATGTTGGGAGTTATTCTGATAGGTCTGCCTTTATAAGCTTCTTGTCCATTTTTCTTTGCAGCTCTTAATATCCTTTCTTTATTCTATATGTTTACTGTCTTGATTATTATGTGGCATGTGAACTTTTTTGGGGGGGGTCTAGTCTATTTGGTTTTCTGTAAGCTTTTTGTGTCTTTATAGGCATTTCCTTCTTCAGATTGGAAAAGTTCTCTTCTATGATTTTGTTTAATATATCTTCTGTGTCTTTGAGCTGGTATTTCTCTCCTTCTTCTACTCCTAGTATTATTAAATTTGGTCTTTTCATTGTGTCCCAGATTTCCTGGACGTTTTATGTTATGACTTTCTTTGGATTTTTTGTTTCCTTTGACTGATCCAATTTCCACTATTGGATCTTCCACACCAGTGACTCTTTCTTCTATCTCTTTCATTCTATTGGTTATTCTTGCATCTGTAATTCCTGTTCTTTTACTTAAACTTTCCATTTCCAGCATTTTCTCAGTTCCTGTCTTTTTGTATTGCTTCAATTTCAGTTTTCAAGTATTAAACTGTTCCTTCACCTGTTTGATTGCTTTACTTTCATTTGCGTTAAGGGATTTATTGATTTCTATCATTTTTTTTGTCTTTTCCTCTTATCTTTAAGGAAAGCTTTTTAATTTCCTTTTTAAAGGATTCTATCATCTTCATAAACTTATTTTAAAGTCATTTCCTTCTGCTTCTTCTACATTGGAATATTGAAGATTTGTTGTTGTAGAACCATTAGATTCCAGTAGTGCAATATTGTTCTTTATGTTGTTATATATATTCTTGCACTGGCATCTGCCCATAGCTTCTTAGGATCAGTGCATGATTTGTCTGTGTCTGAGGGGACTGATCTTGGTCGAATCTGCTCTAGCTGTGTCTGTGTCTCAGGAAGTCTTTTCCTCCAGTCTGAGCTTTTAGTCTATTTGGAGTTGATATATTCTGGGTCTCAGAGAGCTATTTTTTGTTCAATAGGAGCTGGCTTCTTCTGTATCTCTGGGAGCCACTCTTGGCCCAATAGGAGTCTGCTGATTCTGTATTTCAGAAATGTGCTCTTGATCCAATAGGAGCACTTAATTCATTATGAACTATTGAAATCTGTGTCTTGGGAACCAGTGTGGTCACAAGGTGATGAGAGGGTTTGGAGGATGGGATGGGCCTTGTAGATGGCAGTGTCTGACAAACTGGGGTGCTAATTGGAGATACCACCCTGCAGGAGTCTTCTCTACTGGTTTAGGATTGGGGCAGCCTGCCCTAATCTTTTCAAACATAGTTTTTATTGATTCTTTGAAAATTTCATATTACATACCTTAATTTCTAATTTCACTCATTTTCTAGTCCCTCTACAACCATCCTTTACCCTTGTACCAACTCCCTCCAAAGAAAACTTAAAAAAATAAAGTTAAAAATTAAAAATAGAAATATTAATTAAAAACCAATAAACAAAAAACCCACAAAACAACAACAACAAAACCAAAACAAACAAAAATTTTACTTCTGTCTTTTCATCTCTCCATCACCTTTTCATTAGTCTTAGTGACCTTGAGAGCTATGGTGTGCCCTTTTGTCCAAACAACTTAATTTGCAATTTTTCATTGTAATGAGTTGTTGATCCAGTTCAAGGTCTCTGGTTTCTGCTACACCATCAATACTGGACCCTCACTGAAACTCTTCTAGATATCCTGCTGTTGCCTTGAGTCATGGAGATTCTTGGACTATTGTTCCACAGGACCAGTCCCTGCATGTGCTCCAGCAGGTAATAAATGGGGTAGAAGTTAGGGTGGGTCAACTCAAAGCCCCGGATGTGTGCCTGCGCATAGCTCAGTTGATCAGTCCAGGCTACTGACCACCTGAAGATCACCTTCTTCAGGCAAGGGGCTGAGACAGCTCCCCCATGCTTGTGGTGAGGGGTAGGGCAGTTTTCTCAAGTGAGAGGTATGCAAGGGGGATGTAGGGGGCAGCTCTCCTATAAAGGTTGGGCCTAGCTCTTTGGTGCCAAGGTCACTGGATACAGCTCTCTAAATGTCAATTAGGGGCACTGCCCTCATCTTGTGCCCTTAATATCACCCATAGAGGCACACACACACACACAAACACAGATACAGACACACACACACACAGAAGCACAACACAAAGGCATATCCACAGAGGCACACACAGAGGTACACACTTAGACACACACAAAGGCACACACACATGGAGGAACACACACAGGCACACACACAGAGACACACACACAAAGGCACACGCACACAGGCACACACACAAAAAGGCACATGCACACAGGCACACACATACAAAGACACACACACAGGCACACACACACACACACACACACACACACACACACAAAGAGGAACACACACAAAGGCACACATTCAGAGGCTCACACATGATGTGTTTAAACTAAGTTTAGATGGTGGAAGAAAGAAGTTTGTTCTTGGAGAGGAGCTGCAGCTATTTATCCAATGATGTCCTCAAGAGATGCCCCATGCATTCTGTCCTCTAAATTCTAACTTGGAGGCTTGTGTTCTTCCTCTAATTCCATGGCCTTTAAGCAAGCCATTCCAATGTGTCTATTTTTCTTGCTATAGCATTTCTGCTTTGTTTTTGTTTTTTTGTTTTACAACCAAAGCTCTTGTTAGAAGAACTGAACAAATATTCATAATCCACAGAGCTACAAGAATAGTTAACACTAACTAAACTTTGACTGCGGACCAGGTCCTGTGGCACTTTATATGTATAATGTGAAATAAAGCATATGTTGATGCAATGTCAAATGTTTATGATTGTGGGCACTGGGAAATATGCACAATAAAAATCTCATTAAATCACTTCTGATACAGAGTTGATGGCTGATTAAAAACTGTCATATTGTTTTGCTTTTATTTTTTAAATTTTATTTTATTTAATTAACATTTTTCTATTTATTTTATATACTGACTGAAACTTACCCTCCCTCCTCTCCTCCCATTTCCTTCCTCCATTCTCATCTACCCCTCGCCATGCACTCCCCCTCCAGAAAGGAGCAGGCCTCCCATAGTCACATCAAGTTGAGGCAGGACTGAGCTCCTTCCCCTGCAAAAAGGCTGGGCAAGGTAGTTCAGCACAGGGAACAGGTTCCCTAAAGCCAGCTGGGTACTAGGGCAGGTCCTGATCTCACTGTTAGGAGCCTTACAAACTTACCAATCTACACAGCTGTCACACACAGGCTGAGGGCCTAGGTTGGGCCCATGCAGGCTCTTTAACTGTTGGTTCAGGGTCCATATGCTCCCATGAACTCATATCAGCTGTCTCTCTGGGTTCCTCCATTATGACATTAATCCCATTGGCTTATACAATTCCTTCTGTCTTTCTTCAGGAAGACTCCTGGAGCTCAGTCCAGTGCTTGGCTGTGGTTCTCCACATTTGTTTCCATCAGTTACTAGATAGAGTATCTCTGATAACAGGGTAGTCACCTAGCTGAATACAATAGATGACCTGTTCAGGGACCTCTCCACTACTGGTAGGAATCTTAGCTGGGGTCATCCTTGTGGATTCCTAGGTGTTTCCTTGATACTAGGTTTCTCTCTAATCCTGAAATGTCCCCCCATCAAGACTTTCCTTTTCTTCTTCTCCCGACCCCACCATCCCATCTCCCTCACCCATCCTGCCTAACCTGCTCCTTCTAGTTCTCATTCCTCCCCTCATACTCCCAACCTATGCCCCAGTTTATCCAGAAGGAGATCTCATTTTGTCCCTTTTCAGGAAAATCCGAGCATCCTTCTTCGGGCCCTCTTTTTTACCTAGATTTTCTGGGATTGTGGGTTGTAGGTTGGTTATCCTGTACTTTACTATTAGTATCTATTTATTAGTGAGCACATACCATATGTTTTTTTCTGGGTCAGGGTTACCACTGAGAATGATTTTTTTTTAATTTCACTCATTTTCCTCAAATTTCATGAGGTCATTGCTTTTTACAGCTGAGTAATAGTGCATTGTGTAAATAAATGTATCATGTTTTTCTTATCCATTCTTCAGTTGAGAGGCATCCAAGTTGTTCTTAGGTTCTGGCTACTATGAGTAATGCTGATATGGACATAGTTGAGCAAATGCCCATGTGGTATGATTGAGCATGCCTCGTGTATATGCCTAACATTGGTATTACTGTGTCTTAAAGTAGATTGATTTTCATTTTTTCCCTAAGAAACTGCCATATTAATATCTAAGTTTGCACTCCCACCAGTAGTGGAGGAGCATTCCCCGTACTACACATCTTCTCCAACATAAGCTATCTTCAGTGATTTTTATCTTAGCCATTCTGACAAGGTGTAAGATAGCATTTCAGAGTCATTTTGATTTGCATTTCCCTGAGTGCTGAACAAGTATATTTCAGCCATTTGAGATTCTTCTATTGAGAACTCTCTGTTTAGCTCTGTGCTCTATTTTTTAATTAGATTATTTGGTATTTCCAAGGGCTCTGGGCCTTTTGAAGTGTGTGTGTGTGTGGGGGGGGGGGTTTGCTGGGAAACTTTCAGTGACACTGTTTCTATTTCCTTAACTGTTACAGGTCTATTTAAATTGTTTATGTGGTCTTGATTTAGTTTTGATATGTGGTACCTATCAGGAAAATTGTCCATTTCTTTTTACTTTTCTGATTTTGTGAAGTACATATTTGTAAGGTATGATGTAATGATTCTCTGGATTTTCTCAGTGTCTGTTGTTATGTCCCTTTTTTAGGTCTGATTTTGTTAATATGGATATTCCTTCTCTGCCTTTTGGTTACTTTGGATAAGGATTTGTCTATCTTGTTGACTTTCTCTTTTTTGATTTTTTTATTATGAATAAAGTCATATTTTTTAATCCATGTATCCCCTTGTTCAAATTTCCTTCCCCCTCGAGGCCCTCACAGTCACTCTCTCTTCTCCCCATCACTTTATCTCCTCCCCAGAAAGGGCAGAGAGTCCCAAAGTTCCAAGAAATCTCATCTTGATCAATTTTTCCTGAGATGAATAAGTAATGTCCATCCTGATCTCTTTTAATTGATTTTAGTTTCAAGTCTACTTTGTTAGATATTAGAATGGCAACACCAGCTTGTTTCTTAGGGCCATTTGATTAGAAAATCTTTTCCCAACTCTTTACTCTGAGCCTGTGTCTGTCTTTAAGGTTGAGGGGTGTTTCTTGTATGCAGCAGAAGGATGGCTTTTGTTTTTGTATCTATCATATTTGTGTGTGTCTTTTTATAGGTAAATTGAGTCCATTGCTATTAGTGATCACTGATTGATATTTCCTGTTATTTTTGGTGGTAGCTTGTAACTATTTCCTTTCTTTGGGGTTTTCTTCTGTGAGATTATCGTTTTTTATGGTTTCATGGGTGAATCTGGGATCTTTAGGTTGGAGTTTTCCCTCTAATGCTTTCTGAAGGGCTAGATTTGTAGATAGGTAGTATTTAAGTCTGATGTTGTCATGAAATATCTTGCTTACTTCATCAATAGTGATTGATAGTTTTGCTGGGTACAGTAGTCTAAGTTGGCAGCCTTGCTCTTTCAGTGTCTGTATAACTTCTGACCAAGCCCTTCTAGCTTTCATTGTTTCCATTGAATAATCAGGTGTTATTCTGATGTATCTGCCTTCATAGGTAAGTTGGCCCTTTCCTTTTGCAGCTCTTAAATTTTTTTCTTTGTTCTGTATGTTTTGTGCCTTGATTATTATGGGGCGAGCAGACTTATTATTGGGTTCAAATCTATTTGGTGTTCTGTAAGCTTCTTGTATTTTTATAGGCATCTCCTTCTTTAAGTTGGGAAAGTTTTTTTCTATGATTTTATTGAATACATTATCTGTGCCTTTGAGCTGGAATTCTCCTTCTTCTTCTATTCCTATTATTATCAGGTTAGATCTTTTCATGGTGTCCCAAATTTCTTGAAAGTTTTGTGTTATGAATTTTTTGGTTTTTGTGTTTTCTTGACTGATGTAACAATTTCCGCTATTGAGTCTTCCACTCCAGAGATTCTCTCTTCCATCTCTAAGATTCTGTTGGTTATGCTTGTATCTGTAGTTCCAGCTCTTTTCTTCAGATTTTCTATTTCCACCTTTGCCTCATTTTGTGCCATTTTTATTGCTTCTATTTCAATTTTTAGTTCCTGGTATGTTTCTTTGAGTTTTTGGTTTTCCTTTTCTTGGTTTTGTTTCAAGCATTTGTTCATCTCTTCCAAATTTTTGTTTGTATTTTCTTCTATTTCTTTAAGGGAATTTTTTTATATCCTCTTTGAAGGCTTCAATAATCTTCATAAGGGTGTTTTTGCTGTTGTTTCCTTCTGTTTCCTCTTCATTGCTCTGTTCAGGTCTTGTAGCTGTAGAACCACCAGTTTCTTCTGGTGTTGTTTTGTTGTTCTTTATAATGTTATATGTATTTTTTCACTGGCATCTGCCCATGGCCTCAGTGGTTCACAATTAGTCAGCTCCTAATTGTGGCTAGTGGGCTTGTGTGTCTCCTATCTGCTCTGAGCAAGGTGTCTGCTTGATCTCTGACTTTGCTCTGTACAGGGGTCTTAGTCTCAAAGGCCTCAGTCCTTCTCTGATCATGCAGTTTACCCTGGAGGTGGGCCTGGCCATGCGAGGTCCCTTCTTTTAGGGTTCGCTGGAGGAGGTCTCTCAAAGCTAACTAACGCCTAGGGCCTGTCTGCTCGGGAGAGTCTGAGATCAGGCCCTTGGGTGTGACCCCGATCCTGGAAAGGAATTCTCTGGATGGGCGGCCCAGGAGGTGGAATTTGCTCACCTCTGACTCTGCTCTGGACAGGGGTCTGAGTTTCAAAGGCCTCAGTACTTCTCTCCTTGTTGACTTTCTTAAATAACCAAACAACTTTTTGTTTCATTGATTTATTGTATTGTTTTTGTTCTCTTTTTTCAATTGTATTGATTTCAGCCCTGAGTCTGATTATCTCTTGCCACTTACTCCTCCTGGGTGAGTTTGCTAATTTTTGTTCTAGAGTTTTCAGCTGTGCTGTTAAGTTGCTCATGTGATATTTATCCAAATTCTTTGTGTGTGTGTGTGTTTTAAAATTCTTTTTTAAATTTTTCTCAAGCTTTATGTGGGTGAATATCACCCACATTGGGCACCCATTTGTTGTAAAAGGTTTCTGGGCTGGACTTTCCCATCTAGCCCAGAGGTTTAGTCTCACTCTTGTCCCTGCTTGGCCTTAATTAACCACATGCAGGCTTATATTATTTTTTATGCTGATTGACGTAGGGCCCAGGCATATAATTTGCTAGCGCTTTCTCTCAATCTAACCCATCTTGTTCAGTTGTGCACCTCGGTACCTTTTTGCAGAGCAGGATTTCAACTTCTTTCCTGTGTCTGCTGCAGTTGCATGGTCGTGTCTCCATCACATCCCTGTCAAAGGTAACATCTATAAATTAGAAAAAACATGCAATGCTTGTTTTCTGGGATCTGGGTTACCTCATTCAGAAAGACTGTCTCTAGTATCATCCTGTCAATTAAATTTTTCTTAATAGATGAATAATATTAAATTGTGTAAATATATCAGATTTTTATTATGCACTCATCAATCGGTGAATAGCTAGGTGTTTTCTATTTCTTGGCTACTGTGAATAGAGCAACAGTGAACACGGATGAGTAGATATCTCCATAGTAGAATATAGAGTCTTTGGGGCACATCCCCAAGAGTGGTAAAGCTGGATCACAAGTAGATCTACTTTTAGATTTTTGAGAAATATGATTTCCATAGTGGATAAACCAGTTTATACTCGCACTAGTAGTGTATTATTGTAAAATATCATTTTAAGATGTATTACATTTGTTTATGCTGTGGAACATTTGTTTAATGACGCAAGGATGTGTTGCATTCTTTTATGCTACATTGTTTAACTCTCTGAAGCTGTGTTACTTTGCCTGTCTACACTCCTGATTTTTCCAAGAAAGAGCTGAGCAGTCAATAGCAAAGCAGAAGAAAGGATAGGTGGGGCTGGCATGCAGGAAGAATAAAAGAAGGAGAGAGAATAAATAGAAGGAACAAGAAAACAAGGGGAGGACACGAAGGCTAGCCACCCAGCTTTACAGACAGACAGCCACAGAGTAAGAGAGAAAGTAAGATAATCAGAAGAAAAAGAAAGGGCCCTGAGGCAAAAGGCAAATGGGATAATTTAAGTGCAAAAAAAAAGCTGTCTAGAAATAAGGCAAGCTAAGGCTGAGCACTCATAAAAAAAGAAAAAGTCTCTGTGTGATTATTTGGAAGTAGGAGGCTGGGATCCTCAAAAAGCAAAGAACAAAGAGCCAAAAAGAATAAAACAAAAACAAAATCAAAAACAAAAACAACCAAAAGCAGTGACTAAGTGTTCCCCTTTCTCCAAATCCATGACAGTATTTATCTTTTTATTTAATTTATATTTTATTAATTACTAAAAACAACACATTTTTGATTTTGTACAGAAGCTTTCAAGTTTCATGAGTTTTCATTTATTAATCACTGGTCTTAATGCTTGTACTATAGGGGGTCTTGCTCAGAAAGTCCTTTCCTATACCAGTGAATTAAATCATATTTTTTCTTTCTTTTCCAGCAGATTTGGGTTATCCAGTCTTATGTTCAGGTTCTTGATCCATTTGTGTTGAATTTTATACAGAAGGAGAGATAAGCATTTACTTTCATTCTTCTTTGTAGCTTTTCAGTTAGATCACTATTATTTTGGAAGGTGCCATATTTTCTCCAATGTATATTGTTGGCCCTGTCAAAATCAGATGGCTGGGGTAATGTGAGATCATATGTAGGTCCTCAGTTCCATTAATTGATGAATCTGTTGTTACAACACTACCAAGCTGTTTTTATGACTGTAGATCTCTACTGTCACTTGAAATGTGGAATGGTGACACCTCTGGCATTTTTCTTGTCGTTTTCCAGGATTACTTTGGCAGTCCTGGATCATTTGTATTTCTATATAAAATTTAATATTGTTTTCAATTTCTGTGAAGCTGTATTGAAATATTGGTTGGGATTATGTTGCATCTATAGACTATTTTTAATACACTGATCACTTTCACAATAATAATTCTATCACTCTGTGAGCACTGGAGGTCTTTCCAGCTTTTGTTATTTTTCCCACTCTTTTTCTTTTCATTATCTTAAGGTTTTCATTGCATAATTCTTTCACTTCTTTTTTAGATTTATTTCAAGTAATTTTTGAGACTATTGTGAGTGGTATTGTTTTCTTACTTTTTTTCATGTGTTGTTTGTATATAAAAAAGGTTACCAATTTTGTGTGTTAACTTTGTATCTTACTGCTTTGCTGATTGTACTTATCAGCTCTGTGAATTTTCTGGTAGAGTATTTATATTCTTTCATTAATAAAATCATATTATCTACAAATACTTGGAGTTTATCCTTTCCTATTTTTATCCCCTTTATGACCTTCACTTATCTGATTGCTCTAACTAAGACTTAGTACCTACTATGTTGAACAGGAGAGAGAATGCGAGTGTCTTGGTTCTGATTTTAGCGGGACCACTTTGAGTTTTCTTCTGTCTAGGATGATGTTGGCTGTGGGCTCCCTCTGTATTGCCTTTATTATGTCGACCTATTTCCCCTTCTTTTTCCCTAGTTTCTCCAGGAATTTTTATCAGGAATGGAATCTTAATGTATAATTTTTAATTTCTTTCTTTCCTTCTCTTTAAGTGAAAGTACTGCTTCCACCTTATATAGCACATGAATTGCCTAAAAATATTTCTGTGTCTCACAAACAATGATAATTAATGAGTATTAGAATGATGGAAGGATTATCATTCTATAAGGTTACTAGAAAAAAACTTTCTCCCAACAGCCCATCTCAATGTGCTCATTTACTTTTAATAAGAAATGTCCCCCATAACTTAATTCTCAGTCGGTGACAGTTTGGGTGATGTTAGAGAACATTAGGAAGGGGAGACTTGTTAGAGGAAGTATGTGCCTGGGGACAGGCTTTGGGAATTTCTACCCTCTCTCACACTACTTCCTGCTCTTTCTCTCCCCTTCCTGTGATTTCTCTGCTTCCGGAGTACAGGCTGATCAGCCAGCTTCCTGTTTCTGTCACAGATCTTCTTGAGTGGCTTCCATATCTTCTATGCCATAATGGACTCTACTCACCTGAAACCATACATCAAAATTAGCCATTTTCCTCCCTAAGTTGATTTTTGGCAGGATATTTTATCACGGCAACAGAAAGGTAACCAATACGGAAATTGATACCTGAGCATGTGGGGTGATAAGTTTGACCACATGGCTTTTATGCCTTTGGACTACTGTTGATGAAGAGTATAACACTCTTCTGAAAAAGTTTATGAATGTTAGAAGCAGAGCTTAGTGAGTTATTCTACTGAGCATTTAGAAGATAAAAATGAAATATGGAGATCTTAATAAAGGAAGCCAATGTGGAGTTGGAAAAAGACCAGGTGCTAGGGTCATCTACAAGAATTCACAGAATGTCTCTGCCTAGGTCTCCAACCAATAGTAAAGGTGTTGCCTAAACAAGACTTTCCCTATAATCAAATAAATAGATAACCCAAGTGACATGATAGAACTTAGTCCAACAATGAATAGAGATAGAGGCAGAGATACATGGCTGAACACTGGGCTGAGCTCCTGGTCCAGCTGAGAGCAGGGGAGAAGAATCTATATGAGCAAGGAGATAGGGCTTATGAGAAAAACTCATACAGTGATGACTGGCTGGAGCTCTGGGGAGCTCACTGAATTAAGAACAGCTACTGGAGAAACTTCAAGAAAAGGAACTAGACCTTCCAAGGATAAGCAACTATACACTGACATGGGCAGTATATTGGGAGGGATCAGACTGTGTTTCTATGTGTGGACTGGCACTTCAGAGCCCATTCTCCCCAGAGGAACACCTAACCCAATTATGACATTATGATGAAAAAATCAGACCTGCCTGGAGTAGATGCTGAGTTGATCCACCTTGGGACTTCTTGCCCTTTTGGGGGAGGGGATGAGGGGATGGGGAGGAAGGAGGCTGTAGGCAGACAGGGAGAGACTGGGAGGGTAAAGGGAGAAAGAGCAAGAGGATACATAGGGAAAAAGACTTTATTTTCTAAAGAGAAAGAAAGAAAGAAAGAAAGAAAGAAAGGGGAGAGGCCAGCCTCATGAGATTTCTGAGGTGAACACATGTGATTTCAGGAATTGCTTATGGGACACTTATGATATTTTGACAAAAACATTCTGGCTGCATTCTATGAGTGTTCTGAGGACTTACATGAGGTTGAATTAAAAAGCAATAGGCTAATTTCTTTAGTAAAGTAAATTTTAAGAGAGCATAATGTTGAGTCTGTGGTATGATTATTACAGAATATTTTTATGTATATCATCAATAATAAAGAACAACAGTGGGGCGGAAAGAAAATAAAAAGATGTTTCATTTGGGAAGAAAAAGAGCACTAAGAAGCTTCAGATGTTAGCAAGTGACAAGCTGAAAAAGGGCTGCAATTGCTAAAGAGACTAGCAGCACAGAAAATGGTCTCTTCCCATTCCCCCCCCCCACACACGCTCTGAACTGCAAGAACAGAAAAGATGCTCCAAGAGCAAGACCTGACCCCACTAAGGCTTCCACTTGTGAAAGCACAGAACTGAAGGTGTTTTCTGTCCCACATTTTCAGCACACAGAAGCTGCTTAGACTGTGGTCCAGTGGACCAAAGGGAGAGCTTATACACCCTTTAGGCAGAGAAACTTGGTGGAGGAAGGAAGTACTCCACTGGAGGCAGGCTTTGCAGGTTTTTAAGGCATCACTCATCCCACTTTCTGTCCTTTCTCTTCACTTTCTTTGTTGGATGAAATGTGGACTCCGCTTCCTGAGGGGAGTGTGGTCAGCCAGCATCCTGCTCTTACCACCAGACTTTCCTTATCAGTCATCATGCCTTCTAAGCCACAATGGACTTTCTCCTTCTGAAACTATAAGCCAAAATGAACTATATTCTTCCCTATGACACATTAGTGTGTGTGTGTGTGTGTGTGTGTGTGTGTGTGTGTGTGGCATGTTTTCTAGATCATAAGGAAACCACAGCTTTCAGGCACTGTCTTCCATCTTGTTTGAGACAGTGTCTTGTTCATCAGGGTAGCTATGTTGCAGGTTTCTGGGGACTCTGCTCTCTCCATCTCCATCTTGCTGCAGAAGATCTGGGGTTGCAAATGTACACAACTGTGTCTGGCTTTGTCTAGGTTGTTATCAACTCACACTTGTTTTATAGAAAGTATTCTCCCCACTTAGACATCTTTCCATTTCAGGGAAAAATAGATTTATACCACACAGGAAGCAACCTAATAAATCCCAGGCAAATACTACGCATCTGAAAAAAAAATTCTCTTTTGACCCTTTCTCTCCAATTTTTTCTTTTACTGAAAGGAGTGCCGGAGGCTCATTTCCTCCCTCCACTGAGCTTGTTCAAACCACCTCTTTGATAAAGCTGTTCCTTCCCTGGAACATATGTTACGAATATTCATTTTTCAGATCACTGATTTACATATATATTCATTAAATATATGAGAGACTGTCAGGGAAAATAGCAATACAATTACACATGCATTATGCTTACACATCATACACACATGTGCATATACCCACATACACAGGAAAGATGAAAAGCAACACACTATTAGTGCTGCTTGACTCTGGGTGATGAAAATATACATAATTATTTTCTTTTTTGATAATTTTCTGAAGTTGTTCTAAGTTTTCTATGATATATAAAGTTTGAATCCTAAGAGATGTTCATATTTATTACCATTTCTAAAAGCATTACCTATGCCAATTCCTACATTTCTCCTTGGCCTGCAGGGAGGGTATTTGAACCCTGAGGATGAGAGCTGCCCCTGCCTCACTTCCGAGTCCTTCCTGTCCTGTAAATCACACTCTTAGGATATTAGAAGGGCTTTGCTACCTGGACCAGGCTGATCCTTGTCTCCTTATCTTTGATCATTGACCATCTCTATCTAGGATATGGCTTCCCCTGCCTGGATCTATCTCTTCTTGTCATCCCCCACTCTCTTAGGTATCTGTTCCTCAGAGAACCATCCTTTCTTTCCTGGAGTCTAAGTTCATTTTGTCCTGGAAAATTAAATGACACGTGCTTGTGTCTCATTCTCATTCTTGACTGTAAGCTTAAAACAAAAGCTCCATTTTTCTAGACTGTTCTTCTAGTATGATTTAAGTACAAATTAAGGAAAGTAACACTGATGAACAACTTACAACCATCAGCGACTGTATAAGGTGGCTGACCCCTTAGGCTAGAAGATATTAGTTCCTATTCTGTGCATGATCAATATACTTCTTTGGCTGAACCATTATACTAATAGCATAGTTGAAGCACCGAGTACCAAGGTCTAAAATAGCCACCTGTTGAGTGACGGTTGAGAACGTACCCCTGCCCAGTGGCTCATGTGGCAAGAAGCTGTCATTAGTTCTTTAAGTGGCCAGCATGGAGAGAGCTGGAAGAGATAACATAAGTGAAAAGCCAGGATTTGAAAGTTCTCTTCCTAGTGGATTTAGGAGAATATCCTTGGCTAAAAGTGCTGAGTACAGATAAAATACTTCACTGTTCTTTAAATCGCCCTACCCCTGAAAGCAATTAACCGTGCTTTGATAATTGAATTGATTTTTCCTTCCTTATTGAGGAGCACTGACATCAGCTGGGGAACTGAAAAGAAATTTCTTGAATATCATTAAAAATTAGTTTTTATCGAACAGCTTAGCATATGCTTCATGTTTGTTTTTAAAGCAAATTTACAACGCTGAGAAAAACCAAGAAAAAAATTAAACCCAGTCATGTGTGCTATTACATTATACTGAATAATTTATAATTCTAATTCTAAAAAGAAATGAGTAATTCTGGATGGTTTTGTTTTTAATAAAGGCAAATGTAGGAATGGGATGGTATGGTATTTATTTATTATTATTTATTTATTACTAGCCTTCATGTACAACTTCAAAGTATCTCAGTTAGTTTGATTTAAACTTTCACTCATTGTTGGGTTTTGACCAAAGCACAGATTTTGACAGAATGTCCCTGATTGCTGGTTGGATTGAGTTATTAAGTTGGATAGTGATGATCCACTTCTTATCACTATAAAGATGTTGTACATTTGTATAAAATCACATTGCCCCATTGAGGTCTATGATGTTACAAGGAAAGTATTATTTCTGTAAGATTACAGTGACTTCATACAAAAATCTACCCATATTCAGGACATGAATCCAAGGCTAGGTTCACATTCAGGAAAATGGGTCTGGGTTATACCAGGAGGCATCCCATCTGGAAGAATTCACAACTTCTTGGGTTTACATTCTGACTCTGTGTATCTTGAGTCCTTCTCAGTGATTTGTGACACTCCTTTGATATATATTCAGGCTTCCTTTGTTCTGGTATTTGTTTTCTAACACATTTGTTTTCTTCTATCATTAATTCAGAGTTCCAGTGACTCCTGTCCTACTTGACAAAGACTAGAATCACCTGAAAAGAGTCTTCAATGAGTAAATGTCTTTACCAAATTGGTCTGTGGACATGTCTGTGGAGAGTTCCCATGATATTTGATGTAGGAGGACTCAGCCCATTATGGGTAGCGCCACTCCCTAGGCAGGTCATTTTACACTGTATAGAGAAGCTGGCTAAACATGAGCCAGAAATTGAGTGATTTAGCAAGCAAGATTCCTCCAAGTTTTCTGCTTCTAGCTCCTGCCCAATCTTCCCTCAGTGATGAACTGCAACCTGTGAGCCAGATAAATTCTCTTCTTCCTTAAGCTGCTTTTGGTCACAATGTTTTATAAGAGCATAAGAAGGGAAACAAGAACTGTAGAATGAGTTTTTGGGCTGTCTGGCCTGTGATTTAAATGTATAGACCTACAATCTTACAGAAGCACATAGAAGTTTATATTAATTATATATTGTTTGGCTTATTGCTTAGGCATACTGTTAGTTCTTATATTTTAATTTATTTAGTTTTATTAATTTGTCTTGCTACATGGCCTGTGCCTTATTTATTTTTTATGTATTGCTTTTTTCATGTTCTTTATTAACAAATGATATTTACAGTATTTGGAAAGACATCTCACATCAAAGAACAACTCTCAATTCAGAAAGCATGACAGCTGAAATAGACTCCCATTTTATGAAGCCATGATGAGAACCTACTTTTATAACTACAGCCACAGGACTCCAAAGCAACTGTGTAATACTTCATTGATGCAGGAAGATTCCAAGCTTAGCTTTGAGTGTACTTTCTCTAAAAATTGGTGATCTTAAAAGGGCATAAAATTTTCATTCTTACTATTCAATTTGCCGACTTTGCTGATGCGTAATGGTTGTAGACAAATGTCATTGCTATTAAACTTTTGAAAAATTCCCTGTAAAAACCAAGCTGCATATCTTCTCAATATAAAAATATACACTAAAGAATCTAATTTAACTTACCCATATTAAGGGATCATTTTCTCAATTAAATTTTATAAAAGAAAGATACAATCTATGGGGAACTTTTTAATGGAAAGTATGCTTTCAATGATGGGGTCAAGTGCAGTGGAATATTCATTCATTTTTTTAAAAAAAATTCATCTTTATTAAAAATTATTTAACTTCTAGTTACCGATGTATAGGCATTCACTTTGTGAACTATGTTCTAACTACTACTGAGGAATGAAAGATAAAGAAAACAAAACAAAATAGGATGCTCTTTGCATCATAGTATGTGCCAGACACTGGGCAAAGTCTACAGGGCAAGGCAGATAACCATTGGCTCTTTTTTTTCATTATCTGGATGACCTTGGGCGTATTATTTGACCTGACTAGTCTTAGAATCAATATTGTAGTATAGATAAGGCAAAACTTTATCTTATAGAAATGTAGGTAGAAAAAGATGAAATGAGGTAGTGAAAGAATTTCACTTTATATATAAAACATGAAATTTAAACAATGATGGTTAATAGCATCTCAGTTAATACAGTAATCATGAGGAACGGACATTCCCCTTTCTCACTATCTACTTTATAGGCTTAGAACTCATAGAGATTCATCTGCTTCTGTCTCCCAAGTGCTAGAATTAAAGGTGTATGCCTCTTTGCCTGGGATATAAACATTTTTAATACTTTCTATCACATAATAAATATACTGTGGTTACATTGGTATTTCCTTTGAATCAAAACATTCTCCACAGAAGGGTGTGCCCAAGTCATGAAGCTAAGAAAACTATAAAAGCTTAAAAAACTCAGAAAGTTACAGAATTTCTATGAGTTCTCCCTAAGGATGTAGAAACAATAAACGCATTCCTGCAACAAAGGAACGTGTTTGATGATTCCATGAAAATTAGGCTGGCATCCAGGAATACAGCTTTCCTGGGTGGTCAGCCATGCTGGTAGACTTTGTGAGAGACTTTTCTGAGTCCCCCATGCTCCTGTAAGTGTTCGCTTAGATCTCACTATTCTACCAAACTGAACTTGGGTAGAACCATCTCTTTGGTCTATCATCCTATGGGCTAAACAGAAATTTGTTATGATTGCCCAAAGAAAGATGCACAGCAACCATTTAGCCAGTTCTTTTATTTGTTTTATTTCTGAATTTTCTTTTCTTCCAACATAATATGTTTGTTGATTATTTGGGAATTTTAAATAATGCATCCCAAGTATATTCACTTTTTAGTCCTTCCATGTCTGCCTCCACTTCTGTGAACCATCCACTACAAAAGAAAAATAAACAAAAAATATAAGTCCAATTTCTGTTGCCCATATACTCATTGGAGTATAGTCAAACTCTCAGTGGCCAGCACCTTAAAAACACTGAATTCTTCTCACCCACAGTGACACCAGAAGCCATAAGTTGTGGAGAGCTACATTGCAACATCCTTACCACAATTTTTAATAGTTCTCTTCAATGGATTCCTGTCTAGGATGTTACTGGGGCAGGGGTGTTGTCTCAGAAGCTTTCTATGTCCCATTTTCTATTGTTAGTCTGCAGTCATTGATAGCACCACAAGCTTGTTACCAAAGGGCAGAGATCTTGCTTTAGTTATGAACTAATTTGGGGACATATTATAATTTATTGAAAAATGGATCTAATAAGTGGGCAATGGAAGTTGTAATTCTTAAATTTAATG
>PVIH01002204.1:154264-199446 GCA_004025045.1 Sigmodon hispidus
AAAAAAAAAAAAAAAAAAAAAAAAAAAAAAAAAAAAAAAAAAAAAAAAAAAAAAAAAAAAAAAAAAAAAAAAAAAAAAAAAAAAAAAAAAAAAAAAAAAAAAAAAAAAAAAAAAAAAAAAAAAAAAAAAAAAAAAAAAAAAAAAAAAAAAAAAAAAAAAAAAAAAAAAAAGTAATCTCTAGCTTCAATGCAATTCCCATCAAAATCCCAACACATTTTTTTACAGACTTTGAAAGAATAATACTCAATTTCATTTGAAATAGCAGGAAAGCCAGGATTTCCAAAACAATTTTGCTCAACAAAAGAACCTCAGGAGGCATCACCATCCCTGACTTCAATTATTCTATAGAGCTACAGTAATAAAAACAACCTGGTACTGGCATAAAAACAGACTTGTGGATCAATGGAATTGAATTAAAGACCCCGACATTAACCCACACACCTATGAACACTCCATTTTTGATAAAGAAGCCAAAAATATTCAATGGAAAAAAGATAGTATCTTCAACAAATGGTGTTGGAATAACAGGATGGTTGTGTGTAGAAAAATGCAAATAAATCCAAACCTATCACCCTGCACAAAACTCAAATCCAAGTGGATCAAAGACCTTAACATAAATCCAGCTACACTGAACTTGATAGAAAAGAAACTGGGAAATACCTTCCAATGCATATAACCCAAAGATGCACATTCACACCCCAAAAGCATTAGCTCAACCATGTTCATAGCAGCACTATTTTTAATAGCAAGAACCTAGAAACAACCTAGATGCCCCTCAACTAAAGAATGGATCAACGAACTGTACTACTCACTGGAGTACTACTAAGCAGTAAGAAAAAGTGATATCCTAAATTTCGTAGGCAAATGGATGCAATTAGAGAATATCTTCCTGACCGAGGCATCACAAACCCAGAAAGATAAGCAGGGAATGTACTCACTCATTAGTGGACTTTAAAAAATAAGATATCATTGTATACAAGAGCTCAAGACTAGAACTTAACTAAATGACACAGTGCTTTACTTCTGCATTGAAGGCCTCTGGCAGGGGTGTGGGTAAGGAAGGACTTGTTTTCTTTAAGGGTCTGGCCTCAGGGAGTGTAATTATGCTCCAGTAAGTAAATGAGCATCATGAATGGGCTTTTTTTAATGGGTAGGTCATAAGAATGGGTATAAGACTGATAACTGAGTTTGATGGGGCGCATGATGTAAAATCAGCAAATAATAAATGAAAATATTTTTTAAAAAGAAGCTTAAAATGAAAAAAAAGTATTAGCCATTCTTCTTTGGAGTATGGACATGTGGACCAGTCTGTTTTCATATTCACTCTACCAATCAAGGCTACTTTAGCTTATACTTTCTTCTTTTCAGAATGTTAATGAATCAATGACAGCCAATCTCAGGTTCTAAAAAAGAATCCCCTCTATGTTATTGAGGGTCCAGTGATGGCTGGTGACCTAGAGCTGGCTGTTCACACCTGAGCTCCATGACTTGCATTTTCTTTGACACATGTGCCTCCTGTAAGTAGGAGAATTAAAATGACACATGATGATTATTAAATTAATACTGGGTAGCATTTGCAATGCTTAGAAAGCACTAAATTGCAGTCATTTATCTGATGGCAAAGAAAATTGACAAGAATGGTCCTATGGTAAATATGGATGTAAGGACAAATGAGTGGTACCAATGATAGCCAGACCTAAGTCCCCTGGAAAAAGCTACGCTTGTGTAGATTCAGAATTTCACAATGATAAGACACTTAACCATACTTTATTTCTTCAACAGCAGATGAATATTTTGAGTTGTATCATTTTTATATTATCTATTAGTAATAATCTATAATCTAAAATCATTTTTCTTGCTTAGGATTGCTATGGCTTTTTGAGCTCTTTCATGTTTCCAATGAGTTTTAAGATTTTTTTTCTCTGTGAAAAGGATGTGGAAATTTTTGATGGGGATAGTACTGAATCTACACACTGTCTCATTTTTTAAAAAAGTTTTTATTAGCATATATTAAACACTATGATGGGTTTTATTATAGGCACATTTGTTATTTTGATCATATTCACCCCATCACTCCCTCATTCTCCTCCCACTCACACTGAGCTCCTTTCTCCCCATAACTAGTCACCTTTCAACTTTCATGCATTTTATGAGTTTACTTGGGGTTACTCACAGAGATGAGGAATTATTTACAGGAGCCTGGAAAGGTTTCCATAACTATACCACTGAAGAAAGTAGCCACCCACTAACTGCTCAAAAGTTCTCAGGGCTGGGTGGAAGCTCATAAATCTCTTCTTCTAGCAACTTTTATTATGTTTTTACTTCTTTGGAATAGATATTTACAGCTAGAAGTTTTGGTTATATAGCAAATTTATCTTTGATTAATAGAATCTCTTATATTGATATAATCTAATATGAATTGCCTTTTTGAATGATAAAAACATCAATAAACATTTGAGCACACTTTTAAAACTATTAAAACACTCATATTATCAAGTCTATCAATTTTAAGTGTGCACTGAAATATTTCTAGTACATTCTCTAGGGCATGTACCTACCACCTCTGGCCAGGTTGGGAACATTTGCATCATCCTAATCAGATAGTTCATATCTGCTTGCAGCCAACCCCAGATTCTACAGGCACTCTTCACCTACCTTCTGCTTCCATGACTGCGTTTTCTAGACATTACGTAAGTGGGACATATATAATATGCTTTTGTGGACCTCAGTTATTTCAGCAAATATGATATTTTAATAGTTTATGCATGTTATAGCATCTATCAGTATCTATTCCATTGTACTCATGCATGTTTTCCTGCTGTAAGAACTTACCATACTTTCTAGTCAACAATTGATAAATATTTAGACTGTATCTAGTTTTGGTTGTTATGGATAATATTCTATGACCACCTATGCTTGTGCTTTAGTGGACTCATACATAATAATTACATGTGCTTATGAGGTACACTCTGATAGACACACACATCATATGAGTAATAACTAGCGTAATGAACATATACACCGTAGGATTTTCTCATTTTTCTATGATGAGTCCACTCATAATTCAGCCTTGTGGCTGTTTTGAGATGCAATTTTTACTGCTACTAATTGAAGTTACTCTACTGGACCACAGGACACAGAGCTTACTGCTAGGGAGGAGTGGAGGCGGTTGGCCCCAGGTACAATGTTATGGTTATATTTCACCTTTAACATCAGCTGCTCATGGTGATTGCTTAGCTTTACTTTCCCATGAGCAATACATGAAAGTTCTACAGACATGATTTTAAAAGGTCAAAGTAGAAAAATATACAAATTTAAATACTCAATTTCCATTCTCTGACATTAATTATCTGTTATGACTTTTCTCCTATAAAAGGTCAGGGAGTACCAAGATTCACATTTGCCATATTTTGCAGGAAGGGGGCTCTCTTGCTTCATTCATCCAGCTAAGTCAGCCAGGGCTGCCTAATACTCTCTCATTCTTACCCACCCCTAAGAGACCCTGGAAAATGCAAACAACATTTACTAAGTGAAAAATTTACTCCAGAGGTCTGGCAAGAAAGGAGTTAATGCAGTTTGTAACAATTATTGACTACAAGATCTGCAAATGATTGCATAAAATTTCTAAAATATGCCTGCAAGCTTCTCTTATTGATGCGGTGCCCCAGGGGTATACACATGAGTTTAAGTGTCTAAACTGTTTTATTAATTAAATTGCTATGATTTACCTCTCCCATGTTAGCATTTCAGTTTATGGAACAACCTTGTAATTAGAAAATGACGTACCACCATTGCTTGCTTACTTTGTGAGTTAAATATCGTACACATATACACATAGATATTTATATATACACTCACATACATGGGAACTGTATTTTTCCTGATCAACCCTCACAGGCTACTTTATTTCTAGTCCAATTAATAGGCAATTTTCAGTGGTGCATTAAATTGCTTTTGGGCGGGGGAGGATGGTGGCTGAGAATCCCCTGTCCTGCTGAGGTATGTGATGGCATTCATATATATTTGCTTATGTTTGTCTTATAGCAGAAACTAAAATCATAAGATTTTATTATAAAAATATCTACAAATAGAAACCCTAAGATATGTATTTAATCCTATAATTATAGACTTATTTTACTTGTACAGGGTCTTATGCACCTCACGCCCTACTTTGAAGTTACATTTTTATGAATATATAATGTAAATTCTCAGGCTGAAGACAATCTGAAGTTGTTGTGAGATACTGTTGCTTAATTATATTTTTTAAGATATATTTATTTTATAAGTATGTATATGAATGTATATATACCAAAATGATATAGTTATTTGTGTGTGGGAGGGTGGCACATATGTGCATGCCATGGCATGTGTGTAAAGCTTAGAGGACACTTTGACCATTAGTCCTTGGGTATTAAGGACAAGGTCTCTCCTTACTGTCCTCTATACACTGCAGGCTAGCCAATCTTCAAACTCCTGGAGACCCTGTACCTCCCATTTCTATGTAGGAGACCTAGGATTTCAGAACCACACTACTTCACCTACTGGACACCATTATGTGATTTTAAGTGTCCCGGAGACCTGAAGAAGAAACTGGGTCTTGTAGAGTTGTATTAGCTCAGCCAGTTTTTAGCAGCTCAGGCAGTTTTGTGAGTACTGGGGACCAAACTCAGGTCCTCTTCAAGAGCAACAAGTGCTCTTCATCACTGAGTAATCTCTCAAGCTCCATCTGCTTTTATTTTAAATTTAGTTATTCCACCAATAAACTGCACACTTGTGCTAAATTCAGTATGGAATGTTTAAATACATTTTCTCAACAATGGGCAATGTCTCACTTTTAAGTATATTGAATGATGTCAAGTCTCAAACATCAAAGGATTATCATACTTTAAATCAGAAAATGTTTAGTGGTTGTATACTCATGTTTTTGACATTCATGTAACATTTCTGTATTCTATGTACATCACGAATTATTGCAATTTAAAATCTCTACAAGAGAGGTCAAATTCTCCCACTTACCTGCTTGTAGGGAATACATTTCAAGGCCCCATGGATATCTGGTAGCATGGATAGACCTGATGACTATGTATACTACCTTTTCTCATATATATGTATATGAGTGTGTGTGTGTGTATGCCCAGGATAAAATATAATTTATAAATTAGCTGCCTCAAAATAACTAACTCAATGACAGAACAGTTATCAAAATAGTCTTGCAATAAAAATGACTTAAAACTTGGAATTTGTTTCCATAATTTTCCATTTAATATTCTTAGACCTTCTTCGACTGTTGGTTAGTGAAACTGTGGAAAGTCCAACTACAAATAAAGGGACTGCTTTATCTCTTGGAGATACTGGTAGGTTAAAACAAAATAATAATATCTCTCTCTCTCTCTGTGTCTCTCTCTCTTTCTGTGTGTGTGTGCATTGACTACAGCTTCCACCTTGTTAGAGACAGTGTCTCTCCTTGTTTGTGTTCTCCAGGCTAGTAGACCTGCAGGCTTCCACAGAGTCTGTAACTCTCATTTCCAACTATGAGTGTTAGGGTTTTAGGAACATTCTGGTGCATCCAGCTCTCCATGGGGTCTGGAGATTGGAACTCAGGTGCTCACAATTGCACAGAACTGCTTTGCACACAGAGCTTTGTGCCCAACAGGAATTATAATCCTTAAAATGCTTTAATACACAGAGAAGTCTTTCCATTACATAAACTATCAGATGCAGAGATGCGTGAGAGAGCAGGAATGTGATGCGTCCTGACTGCAGAGGGCTGGGACAGAGTAGTGGGTAGAACAGAGCAACACTGTGGGGGATGATGTAAGGTGAGCATCAGTCTGTGTAAAGCAGACACTTCTTACACTGTCATTCCCTCCTCAACATATTACCAAGAACCTAAGCTGTAGCTGGCAGGATAGTATACAATTAAGCAGATAAAAAGACTTCTGGAGACACCATGTGACACCTAGAGCCCACAGTTCTGTAGGAGAAAGCTTTGTTCATAAATATTGAGCAGAATGTGTGGAACACCAGAAACTCAACAAGGGGATGTCTTGCAGAATATTAAATCTGAGTGGAACTGTGTCAGGAGGATGAATTAATAGGAAACTCTGAGTGCAGTTTACTGAAGACAGGAGCAGTCCAGCAAACATGAAGTGGTTGGCACTGCTTTCTTTGATGTTTCTGATTCACACTAGAAGCCAGTTGTGGGCAGCAGCAGTAGCTGGTTGCATTATATATCTGGCTGGACTTTCCAGTCTAGCCCAGAGGTTCATTTCCACTCTCAACCCTGCTTAGCCTCAAATAATCACACACAGGCAAATATTATTTTTATGCTGATTGGCCTAGGGCCCAGACATATAACTTGCTAACTCCTTCATCTGAACTCAACCCATCTTGTTCAGCAGCTTGATACCTTTTCTCAGAGCAGCATTTCAACTTCTTTCCTCTGCATTGTCTCCTTGAATCTCTGTGGCATCTGTTCCTGCTCTGAGATTTGTTCCCAAGTTTTCTTAGCCTGGTAGCTCCACCCACACTTCCTGTTTGCCTTTTGGCCAATCAGCTTTTTTTTTTTTTTTTATTAAACTAGTAGGTGAAACAAATATTTACAACATTACATAATCCCACAACAATTGGTAATTAAGGTCATCAAGGCTGGCAGATATGTGCAGCATTTACAGTAAACAGTCTTTAAACCTGAAAAATAGTGTTGAATTCTTTATACATGCATGCTGAATAGCAATATGTTAAGAGTAATGTTCCTTTATGGATAAAAGCAGACATATATATCCTTGTATTTGTTTGTGTAGGCATTCGTCAATATCCATGTATGTGTGTGGAGGGCATGACCAGGACTCTCATAGATATCACAGCCCAGAGAAACGCAAGTCCTTTACAAAGAAAAGCACTTCTCAAGTATAATTCAAATCATCTCTATATAATTGATAATAACTCATGTGATGTACATACCATTGCAAATTGTCACTATCCTGTATCACTTAGGAACAAGAGGGCAAATCAAGACAAAGTAAATGGGGCGAAATATTGATAATTACCCAACCTTAGTTCTGGGCATATCAGGGTTTTGTTAATTCTGTTCTGTTTTAAAAGTTTTCTCAGTGAATTCCCTTCCTCTCTCCCTTCCCTGCCTCCCTCTTTCCTTTCTTTCTTCACAAGGTCTTACTGTATATCCCAGGCTGGCCTTGAACTCACAATTTTAATACTTCTGCCTCCCAAGTGCTGGGATTATTACATATACAGCTCCAAATTTGTTCATGATTTCTACCTATATCACACAAAAATAACCTTTCTAAGATTCTATTATTTACAAAGAGTTAGTTTTAACTATGGGTAAGCCTGTATGTGGGGTGATGTGTATGAGCTGCTAGACATGGGTGCTGGATACTGAGCTTCAAATCCTCTGATAATGCAGCAAGCAATGCTCTTGATGATTGAGTCATGTTTCTGGCTATTTCTTATGGTTGATTCCTAATTAACTTTATTTTGGAAAATCCAGACTAAGAACTTTGTCTCATTTTTCCAGTCTTTGAGCAGCCTCTGGCACTTTCAACTACTTATATGTTTCAGAATCTCCATTCTTGTAGTTACCACAGTGCTACATACACATTCATTGAATAATACTTCTCACCTCTGTTGCATCTGAGCTTGAGAAACATCTAAAGATCAGTCACTCCTCTCCTTAGGTCCTTTCTGCTTCCATCAAATGTGGAGACTCTTGTTAGGGTTTTAAACCTTGAGGCCTGCCTGCATCACTTGATCCCATATTTTAAGTCATCATCTAACTTGTCTACTTGGGAATGTTCTCTACCTTCCACCTTTCTTTTCAGTTAAATGTGTGAGTTTATTAAGTAATTATAAAGGAGGGTAAATATTTCTTTTTGTAATATTTTAAAATTATTAATAAATCTCATTTTACAGACTTTCCACTGCTCCCCCTCCCTCCCCATTTCCCGCTCACTCCCATCTTCTCCACCTCCCCCAGCCCCATCCTCCATTCGCTCCTCAAAAGGGAAAGGCCTCCCTTGAGCAGTCACCACAGGATAACATACCAAGTTGAGGCAGGAGCCATCTTCTGTATCAAGGCTGAGCGAGGCGTCTCTCCATAGGGTGCTTCCCATCTCTTTTCAGCTTAAATCACTCTTCGGCAGATCTTTAGACCCGTTTTGACCTTTCATTGTCTGCTGTAAGCTTCCTTCTTAATGTGAAACACAGACAGAACTAAAGTATTATGTCTACTATTGTTGGTTCATTGTCATTAATCTGAGGTAGGCTCAAGGCACAGTCTGATGTTGGCTGATTACAACATCTATTCCTTTTACAATCTGCCCCTTAAAGACAGGTCATCTTAAAACATGGCAGGTAGCAGGCATTCATATTAGAACTATTATGGAAGTAAACATTGGGCACCAAATATGGCCATTACCATTGAACTGTTAATAAAGCAAACATTGCAATGAATGAAATGTGGGTATTTACCTGGCTAGCTTCCCTCTAATGAGCCATCAGCTCCAGGACCTTCCCCTCTTTTCCAGAGTTTGTAACACTCATGTTGTCCTCACTCTGGGTGAACCTCATCAGCAATGGAATGAGGGATTTGGAAGGGCTTAAATTTTTTCCTTTCATGTCTGTAGACCACATATCAGAAGCCAGATGTCAAATAATCTGGCACTAATTTAAAGCCTGTAACAGAAGGCTGGAGAGACCTTTGAAAATAAGCAACTTTCTTTCCTAATGCCACATCTAGCCCACTTAACATCATGCAGTTTGTTTCTATGCTGAGACTCTCATGGAGGAATCTCTGTCAGAGCAAAACGGGTCTGAGCTACTATATACTCCCAAGTCATCAGTCTGTGGGCTTCTTCCCAGGTGTATATCCCTCTGTCACACGATGTCAGGGTAATCGAGATGGACAGTTGCTGCTCTTGGTTTCATAGTCTCAAAGCAAGACATGTTTAACCACTTAGCTATCAAAATCACAGAAAATGTGCTGGAAAATGTGTTGTTTAGTCAAGTAATAAATGCAGGTTGCTGAGAAACAGAAGTTGCAATTTCTTTAAAATCCCCAAGATTTCTCTGGCTGCTCTGTGGTTCATATACAGCAGGTACAGTGGATACAGATGCTTCAGTCACCATTTGCTGCTCCTCTGGCAATTCTTTCCCAATATTCTTTGTGTAAATCTGCTCCTGCATATATAGCAAAGAACTAACCCACATCAGCAAGCTCAGTAAACAATCTTATACTCAGTTACACTTGGTTCCTTTGTCATTTTATAAGGAGGCTTAGGGAAACTTAAGAACTTCTTCAGTTTGGAGAGATGGCTTAGTTGGTATGTCTGAATCCCCTGTATCTACATAAAGAACAGCCATATTGACATCAGTCTTCAACTCTAGCTCTTGGGAGGAAGAGACAAGGAGATCCAGGAGCTCACTGGTCAGCCATCCTAGCCAATCAGTGAGTTCATCAGTAAGAGATCTTATCTCAAAAAGAAAGGTGGAGACCAAGTGAGACAGGTGCTTCATATCTGCCTCTGTCTTTCCCCTTCACATACAAGCTGCATATCTGTACCTGTATGGATATTTATACACACTCACATACTCATATACATGAGCACACATGCATACACACACACACACACACACACACACACTTTTTCTCAGTTTCTATTTGCAGATGTTGCTAGAGGATTAGTTAATGAATCGCAATTGCCTTTTGTCAATCTCTGGCTCTCAGATATGGACAATCTACTTCTTCAAGCCACAAAGTGTGTTCTTTGGACTCAGCTCTTGTTTTCCGACTAACCATGTGAGTGCATTCAATTAAGATGCATAGATTGGGCTAATAATGGGGAAACACAGTCAGTGACTTTTTCTGAGGTACCTGAAAGGGCTTGTTCAGATGAGATGAATCCCCTGGGCAAAGGTTTCTGTTCCTGCAGTTCCCCTACAAACAGCAGCTGGCCTCACTATCCACACTTACACACAAGTCAAAAACAGGAGGAACACTTGGACCTGTTGAATGGTCAGATGTTATTTATGGCTGAGTTAGATACAGATAACCCTCTGACCTTCTCCAAATTAGTTCATGTCCTTAGGTTCTATAACCTCACCGAATAGCACCACCACCACCAGGGACCAACAGTTCAAATAAATGAGCCTGTGGGGTCATTTCACATTTAAACCATAGCATCTCTTTTCTACTATATTCATCCCTGTGACAAAGCATCTGTCAGGGACAACTTAAGGGAGAAAGGAGCTATTTTGGCTCACAGTTTGAGGAAACACAGTCCATCATTATCCAGAGGCATGGTAGCTGGGGGCTCCATAGTGGTGGGGATGTGTAGCCACTGTTGGTTACATGTGATAGACCAGGGTGTTGGGGATAGTAGCATCTGGAGCTGGACCATATCATGCAAGTCCCTTTCCCTGCTTTCTGTAAAAACACTTCCTCTAGCTAGGACCTACTTCCTAAAGGTTGTGCATCTTCTGAAAGCAGTGAATCATGCTGGAGACTAGCTTCAAATTCATGAGCCTTCGGGGGACTTTTCATGCTCACACCTGAACATCCTTAGTTGCTGAACCTGCTGAGTCCCAAAACCTTTGATTTTTCAGTTGTTAGAACCACAGGAAATAAATTCTTGTTATTTATAAGCTTCCTAGTTTGTAGCATTTTATTCTGACAATGTGGATGGACTAAGACCTTTTTCATTGTGATTTCCATTAATCGCATACACTTGCCCTGATGCTTGCTTTTCTTCAGCCTCTTGCCTCTTAGCTCCCTCTGCTCCAGGGCTTCTGCATGTTTCTCTGCCTTTGTTATAGTAGGACAGGTTTCCATTCTCTTCTTCTATAAGGATGGTCTCTAGCATCCTATTTTATAATTTTTTCTCAGCCGAAAAGCTATCCTAAGCCCACTGATTAATGCCTACACATAGGTTAAATCATTCTAGAAACCATTATAATGTATTATTTGTATGTCTCCAGCATGCCAGGAGCCTTGTTAGGAATTTGAATGCAAGGAACTAATGAATTTTTAAACAAGTTGAAAACAAAGTATCACTACCCTATTTCACATATGGTGATGAGAAATAGAGATATGAGAACTAGACAGAGCTTAGCAACTTGACCCAAAGCCCACAGCCATGGTGGAGCTGAGAAGTCCAGATTATCTTGTTTGCAAAGTTTAGCTAAGCTCTCTATCCCAGAATTGTCATAGCCCAGGAGCCAAACTATGTCCTTATGTGCACATTCAGTCCTGGGTTCAGGACAAGGTCAAGCTGCTTCCGCTGCTGCTGCTTCTTCTTCTTCTTCTTCTTCTTCTTCTTCTTCTTCTTCTTCTTCTTCTTCTTCTTCTCCTTCTCCTTCTCCTTCTCCTTCTTCTTTTCTTCTTTCTCCTTCTTCTGATTCTTCTTCCTCCTCCTCCTCCTCCTCCTCCTCCTCCTTCCCCTCTTTCTCCTTTTCCTTTGTTCGTCTTAGCTTTTATCTGGTCTTGGAAGCTGTAGTGTGGCCATTGAGTCATACAGTTCACCCTTTAGTCCATCCATCTTTATTTGCCTGGAGTCATTGCTCTGACTCCAGGTCTCTGGCTTCTGCTACACCATTGATAAAAGGCTGGGCCTCCTCTTGGATATCTGTTTTGGCTTGTGTCATGGAGATCCTGCTGTTTGGGATCTATAGTTTCATCCCCTCCACATTTTCCAACAGTTCATAGATTCCAGTGGATGATGGAGAGAGATGACTCACAGCCCTGGTTCTGGGCCTGGGTGGTAGCTGGTTTGGTCAGCCTGCCAGCTTCCCCTCATGGTTCACTATCCACGTAAGTTATCAGTATCTCCCTTGGCAGCCTGCAGCAAGGAGCAGGGTCAGCTCTCCGGCTCTCAGATCCTCAGATTCAGGACACACACACACACACACACACACACACACACACACCCCACAAGAACCAGCTCTATTGTTTTGCTCAGGGCAGGTGCAGCGCACTATCTCCTGATTGCTATAGTGGGAATACAAGGCAGTGGTTGTGGTGTGGCAGTGAGATCAGCTCTCCTCTCCTGCTCTCAGGGCTGGCTTACTCACGCTCCCAACAGGAGTCAGCTAGCCTGCTTCCTAGGCAGGGTGCAGGGCCTGCTCTCCTGTGTGCTGCAGCTGATGAGGGGCAGAACTAGTTTTCACATTCCTGTGACCCAGGGGCCAGCTCTCTTCCGCGCCACAGGTAGCATGGGATGGAGGGAGGAGAACATATTTCCCTCACCCATGCCACCACATGGCAGATGGGGGAGGGGTCAGCTCTCCTGCCCTCATGTCCTCAAGGTTGGCTCACCTGTGTCCCTGACTACAGGGTCAGCTCTAGTATGCTGCTCAGGTGAGGTGCATGCTTGTGTTGATGAGGGATGGGTCTGTCTTTCCTGAGTTCAGGGGTCAGCTCTGCCCTAAGGGGCAGGGTTCTCCTGCTTCAGTATCCGGTAGAGGATAGGGCCATCTATCCAGAGCCAGTGAAAGGCAGGGCTGGCACAGCACAGCATGGTTCCAATGAGCCCTTGTATTAACATGGGCTGTGAATATCATCACAGACCCCAGCTACAACAGGGCCACAGACCCAGATATGGCCCTTGGCACCTCAGGAACAAACATCAACATGGCCCCAGTGGCAGCACAGGCTACCCTGAAGGACTACCATGGTCTCCAGTGGCTGACCAGGCTTTGTGGTAACAGAAGCCATAGACACCACCCTAATCCCTGGCTGCTGCATGACCACAGACATAGACATGACCCTAGGTAGTGGCTCATGCCCAGACATCTCCATGGCCCTAAGTGGCTGAACTGACCACCCAGATCAGTATAGCATAGCCACTGGTGTGGTCTTTGGACATCAACATGGTGTAAAGTGGCTAACTAGACCCAGGCCGTTTATATGGCCCTTGGGGTAACAGGAGCCACAGACATTAGTATAGACCCTACCTGTGGTAGGATCATGGACCCAGACATAGCAGCAGTCCAGACTTTATCATGGTTCCAGGTAGTAATGCAGACCATTCAGACCAGCTTGGCCTCCATGGCAGTGTGACTCCAATACCAACATGGTCCCAAGTGGTAGCCCAGACCCCCAGCACTGGCAAGGTCTTAGATGGTCTCAGGAGCTATAGATATTAACACGAACCTTGTCTGTGACAGTGCCATGGACCCAGACATGGCCCACAGCTGGAGCCCTGGTGATGATGATACCATAGCCCCAGTTGACAGAACTGACCACTTAAATCAGCCTGGCCCTGGCAGTGGCACAGCTCTTGGACACCAAAATGGTCACAGGTTGAGGTCCAAACCTAGAGCATCTGTGTGGCCCCTGGCAGTGACATGGGTCAGTGACATCAACACAGACCCCAACCAGGGCAGGATTAAACAAGCTCCTCAGGAGTGGCCCAGGCCAGTGTCACCATGGCTGCAGGTAGCTGAGCAGGCCACACAGATTGGAATGGCCCCCTTGGAAGCATGGCCCTCAGATTAACAATGTGGCCCCAGGTGCTGCCCTGACCACAAGCCTCTGCATGGCCCCCAGCAGCAATAGGAGCAACAGACATGAACACCTACCTCCTCACTTGCTCCAGGGCCCTGGACCAAGACCTGGTCCTTGGCCAGAGCCAAGGTCCAGACATCACCAAAGACTCCAGTGGCCAGTAGGTCATTTACAATATCCCTTTCTTTCCTCATCATCCTCACCTCCTCAGATCTGCCTCTCTCCCCAGCTCACATACAACCTCTTCCTCTCTTCTACCCTGCCACTCTGTATTTTCTCACTGCAATGGTACCCAACTGTTCAGTGCCAGGGTTCTTATTTGGGTCACAGGTGGTGCTTGGTTGAGTCCTGCCTGCCCATATCACAAGGCATAGCACGGAGCTATTGCCTTTTCCCTTTTCCATGCCCAGGCCTTGGACAGTCCTACTTATGACAGTGCCCAACCACTTGATGCCAGAGATATGCAAGGTGGGCTCTTGGTTGATTGTGCCCCCATGTGACCACAAAGTCTGGAGGAGTAGTCATCTGAATCCTCCACCAATTCAGGCCAAGATGGACTGAGTAGCTGCTGGTTGATTTTGCCCCTGACAGACCAAGCAGTGTGGAGTCGGGGGTATCTACGTTCTCTGCTGATTCAAACTCAAAAGCAATCATGTGGCTTCTGGTTGATTTTGTCCCTCTTGGATGAAGAAGTCTTGGGGTTGGGGTGGGGGGAAGCCATCTGTACCCTCCTCTGATTCAGGCCTAGAAGAGGCCTGAGCCAAGGTCAAGCTATGTAAGTTAATAACCAAGTTCTCTAACAGTCAGGCTCTTCAGTGGAGGTCAATGACTGTAGTGGGATTGGGTATATTGTAAATATTTGCCCTGCCTATTAGTCTAATAAAAAACTGATTGGCCAGAGGCAGATGGGAAGTATGGGCAGGGCTACCAGGCTGAGAAAACTCTGAGTACAAGAAGAACAGAGTAACAACGAGGAACCCGCAGCAGACGCAGAGGTAAGAAGCTGAACTGTTGCTCTGAGCAAAGATACCTAGCCACACGGCTCAACAAGATGGGTTGAGTTCAGATGAAGGGGTCAGCAAGTTATATGCCTTGGCCCTAGGTCAATCAGCATAAAAATAATATAAGCCTGTGTGTGATTAGTTGAGGCTAAGCAGGGCTGAGAGTGGGACTGAACCTCTGGTCTGGACTGGAAAGTCTAGCCCAAAAACTTTTTACAGAAAATAAATAACACTGCCTATCTAATAGCTAATGGTTATGAAAGAACTTGGTTCAATACCTGAAACATAGTTCTCAATGAACTTTGTCATAATTATTGTTATTATTCAATAACCCTAATAAGTCATGTTTCTTCTATGTTATTCTAATTCTGATTGCTCTTCTAGGACTTTTTGTCTACAACAAAATACCCAAGTATCTATGGTGGGGACACACCACTGATGGCTGGTTATTTTCTTATTTTTATTTATATTTTATTGTGAAGATGGCAACCCTTTAGACTCTTTGCCTCTTGAGTCTACAGTGTAGACTGTCTCCCATGGGCTCTGTTAACCCTGTTCAATGGGTTAACAGCTTCATAGCCTTACAGGGCACCAGCAGCTGTCAGAATGTGTCAGGGCATTGTTAGAATTGTCAGGTAGTTTGAGAAAGGTATCTAGGGCATCTCACAGCCTGTTATTTGTGAAATATAGACTTTCAGTTGGTGAAGAAATCAAGGAGAATGCTAACAAAATGCTTTCTCTGTGGAAATCCAGGAAGGTAAATTTCCCAAGGACTGTAAAATGACTCTTGTCTCCTATATTGGTATTTGCCTCTGAAAAATAAATGTGTTTTTGCATTATTTAAATAGAACATAATTAAGCACTAAGGGCTCTCTGTTCTTTGTACCTGGAGGACAGGCAGTGAGGTATGCAGGCCTAGAGGGCTGTGGATAGACATCGTTCTCAGACTGAGCAAAGAAAAACAATAGCAAGAAACAGACAGAGACCCAGGGCCAGAGGAAGAGAAAGGCGTGTTTAACATTCAGAATTTGTCCACAGCCGATAATTTATTAGAACTCATCTATAACAAGGCCTGGCAATGATTTATAAGTTGATTTGAAAAATAAATAAAAGTGATAGAAACCTGCATTTGGTTTTAATGATAGACTGTTGCAGCGTGAAAAGTGAGGATATGAAACATTGCAAGGAAATTAGATATTATGCCCTGCAGACAATTGCAGCTACCAGCCCATTAATTGTTAGATATTTATTATTAAAAATTTCTTTTCATGAGTGACTGCAGAATATTTGTGCTGCTCAAACTGTTGAGTTCTGACATGAATGAAGGGTGGGGAGCCCATTTGTTTTGTGTGTGTGTGTGTGTGTGTGTGTGTGTGTGTGTATAAAAGTGACAAAGCAGCTGACCAAAATAGGAGACCCAGCTCTTTATAGCAAAAACATAAACAGAGCAGTTGTCTCAACCCACAATAGGAGGAAGATGCTGTCATGTCCCCCCACCATCATCACCACCACTATCACCATCATCTCCACAACAACCATCATCACCATTATCACTACCACAACCACCACCACTATCAGCACGACCACAACTAGCACCACCATCATCACCACCAGCACCATCATCACCACCACAATCACCACCACCATCATGTAATCATCATCATTTTCACTCAGATATAACTATAGCCATAGAACAAGCAAGATATTCCTTCATCAATAAAACACAGTTCAAAAGTCACCAGCAGCATCTCAGGAGGATCCCACAAAAATTAAAATGCCACATTCTTATCTTATCTGTACTTAATTATCATGTTCCACTTTGGTCCAGGAAGACCCAAAGGATTGTCAACTGAGCATGCAATGGTTTTGATTATCATACACAATGGATATACCCAAAGCAAATGTATGTCTCATCTGAGCTACAGTATTCCTAACACTACTTGCTTAAAAATAAGATCATGTGTTTATTTTCTCATGGAGAAAAAGGAGTACCTTTTTGATTTACTGGAAACAACTTTCATCACCCCATAATGTTGTAAATAACTTTTATTTTATTTATATTTAAAATGAATAAAATAAATTTGTGCTTCCTTTATTTACTAGATATTTTAGGAAGATGTGATTTTGGGGCAGAACTATATTTTACATATGTAATTAAATATGTCATGTATAAATACACGTATATTACAAATATACACATTTAAAGACTCATTACAGCAGGCAGGTCTTAATTCATGATTCATCGAGGACTATTTTCAGTTTAATGTTACATTGTGCAATGGAGAAGCACACAAATGCTAACGTTAGTAGGAGGTCAGGATATAAAAGATGGTTCTTTATGCCAATGGTGTATTTTAACCTCGAATGCTTGTCTAGTTGTCCTAGTAAGGAGCACAGCTACCCATATAATGCTTGATTAAAGTCTTGATCCTTCTCTGTCCAGGGAGGGTCATTCTCTTCAACTGGGTGATCATTTTCAGGACAGGTGCACATCAAAGTGTAAGGAAGAAGGAGACACTCTCCTAGCCAGTGATCAGTGAGCGGGGGGGGGGGGGGGGGGGGGGGGGGGGAATATGTTATAGTCAGATCTCCCTCACATCCAAATGGTGTGCTGTAAAATAACTATGGCAGGTTTCAATTTAAATCAATATAATTAACATTATTACCACCTAATCCAAACAGTCTAGATAGTGTAATATATTGACATCCAGCTTTAACTTCAGACACCCCACAAATCATACCTCAGTGTTATGAATGTTTCTAGCTTGCTGGATTCTATGATAAACTACTGAAGACCCAGATCAGAGGTGTAGATTTGAATCTTAGGTAGCCTGCAAGCTTTTGAAGAGTAAAGAGCGAAAGTTCTCTGTGTCCATCGTTATTAGCTTTATTCATGGCTGGATAAATTCAGAATCCACTCTGAATTCACTGTAGAGACCAAATCAGGCCATGTTCAAGTTCAGCCCTATTGAATATTCCTAGCTAAAGTGAAACATTATAAATTAAATGCCAGTGAGACTACAAAATTTTCTTCACTTCTTCTACATTGGATCTACTGAGAAGGGGCCAAGATTGTACCTTGTGTTGGAGTCAAACTTGGTAATATGTAAGTTTCTCAGGATGGACTGGTTTTGAAGGCATGAAGGAGTCATGGAGGGTAGCTGAGGCCTGACAGCAGGAGAGGCCACTGGTGATGGGCAGACTCAATTTTAATAGAAATCTGAGATTTGAGGGGTCATAGAAAGAAGCTGAGATTAGGTACATGAGGCAGGGACTAAATCTCTGAAGAGATTCCAGGAGAGACTCTTGGTGAAGGTCCAACCCAGTTAAAGAGACACAGGAAGAGCAAGGGCTTAGGGTCCCATGATTCCTTTCAGAGCACTCTCCCATGATCCAACAGTCACCATCCCTTAAGACTCCATCACCTCCCAAATAGCACAACACTGGGAGGTAAGCCTTCAACACCAAGAGACACTTAGCATGTAGGCAAAAGTGGCTTCTGCTTTTCATGGTATGTCAAAAAGTTAGTAAACCATTTTTCTTTCCTTTTTAAAAAAATAAAACAGAGTTTTAGGCTTGGCTAGCCTGAAACTCACTATGTAGGTCAGACTTGCCTCAAACACACAAAAATCTGCTTGCCTCAGCTGGGATCAAAGGTATGCACTAGAACACCTAGACAAAAGACTTTGACTGTAAAGGACCAAATAAAAAATATTCAGTGCTTCTAGGCCATCATCTCTATTGTGAGGATTTGATTGTTACAAATGAAAGCAGCCACATATTATACAGGAAGAACTATGCTACAGATCTCTGAAATGAGCATTAGTATTTTACACATTCTAAGCCTAATTGGTCAAGGATGTTTCTTAGCCTCTCCTCTGCCTCCTGACTCTAAGGACAAGTAGGAAAACAGTGGTGTATGGGGGGGTGAGTTTTGTAAGGAGTTATATGGACATGCTTTTAATGTGTTCATTTCCTAGGCTAATTCTAATTGCCAGTTGTTTATAGATCTTTAAGTCTTCTGAAATATTCCCTCGGCATCAGCTCCTTAATGCAAGGCTGTGCTTACCACTATTTCTTTATAAAAATGATATGTTTATACATCCTTTGAGAATTTTACATATGTATAAAATATATTTTGATTCAACTAATTCCCTGACCTCTGAACTCCTTCTGATTCCCCCAAACACATCCCTGCCCAATTTCATATCCCTCCTTTTTATTTAAAAGGATAACCCATCAAGTGTGATTAGTGCTGTGTGCATAAGCATGGGTTTAAGGCCATCTACTGGAGCACAAGTAGCCTATCAGGGGCCACACCCCTAAAGAAAACTGACCCCTCTTCACTGGTAGCCATCAACTGTTATTAACTCCTCAGCTTTGGATGGGGCCTTATGAGTTGTACCTCACCCATGCTGGTATGCTGACTGACTTAATTTTGTGTAGGTCTTGTGTGGGTAACCACAACTGATACGAATGCACCAGCTCAGTCATGTCTAGAAAATACTGCTTTGCAGCAGTGCTTCCCTACCTTTGGCTACTGTAGTCTTTCCTCCTTCCTTGCTCTGCTTTTCCCTGAGAGGTTTGTGTGTGTGTGTGTGTGTGTGTGTGTGTATGTGTGTGTGTGTGTGTGTGTGTGTGTGGAAGGTATACGCTATAGATGTCCAATTCAGACCTGATCACTCCACAATCAATTATTCTCTACAATTTGATGAATTTTGAGTCTCTGTAGTAACTACCATCCACTACAAAAAAAAAAAGATGCTCTGTTGAGAGCTAAGTATTACACTACTCTATCACCATTTCTTCTTAATAGTAAGCACGGCTAGTCATGCTTTTGAAATATTAGCATAGAACGCTAAGCTTAAGATAACTACATGCCCCCCAAATAAATAATTTAGTCTCCATTCTTTGCCTACTACTTTTTGTTTGATTTTTGCAATTTGATGCCTAATCTAATTCATGAATTTAATTTGTGATCTGTCATAATGCTAACATGAATTTAGATCTCACAGCCTAGTCTGGTTATATTTCTTTGAAAATACAGTTCTTCACCTCAAGGAAGTCAGATTAAATCCAATCAGAAAGTATAGTCAGAAATTTCTGCCTGGCCTAACCCCAAAGTCTGGACTCACCTGAAGTTGCTTAGTCCCAAATAACACACAAAGGCTTATATTAATTACAAACTGTTTGGCCTCTGGCTCAGGCTCATTACCAACTAGCTCTTATAACTTAGCCCATTTCTATTAATCTATGTATTTCCATGTGGATCCATGGCTTTACCTGTGTCCCATTACATTTTGCTTTCTTGGGCAGCAGCTGCAGTGTCACCATCTGACTCCACCCTGCTCTGTCTTTCCTCTACTTAAATTTCCACCTGCCTCCAAGTTGTCTTACCATAAGCCAAAACAGCTTCTTTTTTAACAAATGGCAACAAAATATATTCACAGCATACAGAAAGACATCCTACATCAAGAAAGTTGTTGGTTACTCTCATAACATTTACACCACTATTGCACCAGTGGGCCAGGCTGGTCATTATTGTACCTTTTAGGATTCATTCTATATCACTTCATCTGGGAAGATTGTAATACTCAGAAGTAGAGGACATCTGCTGGGAAATAGTATTTGCTTGGTATAATAGGGTCACTGCAGATATAAAATCAAAGTACTTGCAATTACATTCTCAAGTCTTGCACTTAATCAAATCAGCTCAAGTCCCATCATAGAAGGGAGAAGAGCTCATGAAGTTACCACTTAGCTGAGGAACTTTCAGTGATTGGTGGCTTCTGGCAGAGTTAGAATCAGTTTCTTCAAGAATGTAATTCCAGAGCATATGTTCCAGTAGAGGGTCCTACACCTGTGCCCCTAGAGGAAGCTCTAAGGAGCCTCAATGTGTTTACAAAAGCTTGCAAAGTCTGGAGGGGAAAATGATGAAGGATGTGGTAGGGGAGAAATAGAGGAGATTGGAGCATAGTTTTTATTCAAACACATTCTATATGTGTAAGAACCTTTAAAACAGTTTTTTAAGTTATAGCTTTTGCTGCTTCAGTACACTTGTATCTTATATACTTGTTACTCAGAGTGTAGGCAAGGATCAGAGGCATCAGTATTACCTAAGAGGCTTCTGAGAAATGTCACAGCATAGACTCTGATTCGATCCTAATACTCTGGTGAACTGCAAATATCAACTTCACAGGTCATCTGACAGGACAGCACCAATTGAGGAATTTCCTAGATTAGATCAGCCTGTGAGCACGTCTGTAGTGGAATGTCTTGATTATAAATGGGTGTAGAAAAGCCTAGACCACTGTGGGCAATATGATCCCTAGGTAGAAGGTCCTGGGCTATAAAAGAAAGGTAGCTATGTGAGAACCTGTGAGCTAACCAGAGAGCAAGCCAGTAAGTCACATTCCTTCATGGTTATTGCCTCAGGCTCCTACTATGAATTCCCACTCTGTCTTTCCCTCAGTGATGGGTTATGACCTGGAAGTGTAAACCAGATAAACCTTTTATTTCTACAAGTTGCATTGGTCATTATGCTAGTGAGGTTTTGTCAACTTGACAAAAACTAAAGTCACCTGTTGGCAAGTCTGTTGTGGGGCCTCATAGACTAATGGCTTGTGTGAGAGGGCAGAGCCACTGCTGGACAGCATTGTTAAGAAAGCAAGTTGAGGAAAACATGCAGAGCATTGAGCACTCTTCCCCAGAGGATCTTGCCTCTTTTCTTGCTTGAGCTCCAGCCCTGACTTCTCTCAATGATGGACTGTGATCAGGACATATAAGCCATATAAACCCCTTTCTCTCTGAGTTGGTTTTAATCAGGGTTTTTATCACAGCACAAACTGAAGTAGGATAGTAATGGCATCAGTCACAATAGCAAAATGAAACTAAACATGTCCTGAACTAGCATCTGTGTTAAACAAATGCACCAGTGGCCTTTCTTATTGCAGTGATTCGATACTTGACAAGTAGCAAGAAGGATTTACCCTGGCTCTTGGTATAAGGGTTTTGGACCACCGTGATGAAGAAAGCATTCTATCAGGAAGCTCCATGGTGGAAGGAGCTGACATCTACTGGCTCCCCACCTCCTAACATCTCAGTGGGATTCGAACCAGAGACAAGAAGAAGCAGGGTTGAACTAACCTCAGGGCCTATCTCTCAGAGATCTAGGTCTCAGCTTCTCAGAGACCCACAGTCCCCAAAAGCAATATCTCCATCTAGGACCAAGAGTTCAATCACAGGAGCCTGTGGGGACATTTTACATTTGGACCATAACAATCACCATTCTTTCATCAGTACATTTGCAAACTGCTGATAAAAGGCAAGACTCAAAGACCAGTTTCTAGTCTGTGAAGAACAGTCTCTTCCTCCTCGGTCTGCTGTGAGGATGAAAATAAGCAACGTGTTCTGTAACTAAAGAGTGTGTTTCTAATTCCAGATGTTTGTTGCTGCCTTGATGAGCTTGCACACCCCTGCTCACTCCTTTCCTCTGCCCCCTAAGAACCTGCACTGCATCTCTCCCTCTGGTCTGAAGTGTTTCCCTCCCAAATCCATGTTTAAGTCCCAACCCACATGACTTCCAAACTATATATTTTGATATCAGTTTATGAAAAGAAAGTCTGACTAAATAAGTTGTTTAGAGTTGACTGTAATTTAAAATGACTTAGAGAAAATTAGGACATAGGCACACACACTCACATATATATTCAAACACTCACAAAACACACCCACACATTCTCTCACACACGTACTCACATATACTCATACACATGCATGCAAACAGTCATACATAATGACAAAACACAGACCCACATGTACAATGACACAAATGCATACGCTCATACACACATACTCATATGCTTTACAAACACATACATTCACATATACATTCAAAGACACACTCACAAATACAAACACACATACACACTCGTATACACACACACTGGCACACACTCTCACACATGCACTGAAAACACACACACATACTCATATGCAGACTCTCTCTCTCATACACACATACACACACACACACAATTAAATATGCCAAAGCTTAAACATACACACTTACGTATATCCCCAAACATGCACACAGAGACTTATATACATACTCTCACACTCACACAATGACACACTCACACACACTGACACACATGTGAGATAATGCTCTTGTACACTGTAAAGATTTATTACTCATATTGGTTTAATAAAATATTGATTGCCAGACTAGGAGAATTCTGGAAAGAGAAAAAGCAGAACAGAAGATGCCAGCCAGACACAGAGGAAGCAAGATGAGAATACTGCACTGAGGTAAAGGTACCAAGCCACATGGCTAAACATAGATAACAATTATGGATTATTTTAAGAGTAAGAGCTAGATAGTAATTAAGCCTCCAAGTCAATTTATTTCATAAACAGCTATGGGACCTCAGATGGGAGAGATTTGTGCAGAATGTGGGTCCAGGCAGGACACAGAAACTTCCTACTACAAATGATGCTCCAACATGGTGTACATAAATCCACATAAACCTGAGAAAGCTTAAAAATGGTTCTAGAACACAGAAACAAAACCAAAACAGCCTCCAAGTTGTGTCTCTTAAGTGGGTCATGGTGTATAGTGTCATGGCAGGGTTGGGGTATGCAGCCTGAGCAGCAACATGGCAGGTTCTCGAGTCTCACAGAAGTCTCTGTACAAGCAGGGGCTGCATATGATGGATTTAAGGCTTTTGTTCATACAGACAAGAGAGAGTCAAGCATGGCTTCATGGTAACAGCATTTTCTTGAGTGGGCTCTGTTTGCTGGTGGTAAGCAGAGGCAGGGATCTTTTATGAGAGGCTTCCCCACTCAACATTAGCAGAAAAAAAAAAACCCACTGCTCTTTTAAGAGGACCTGCTGCCAAACACTTAAATGAGGTTTATGAGCAGCAGATAGTGGTGTTCTTTTTGGTGGCAGTGTGAACCCTTAAATTCTTCAGATTAAAGGTAGTAAACATGGCTTCTACCAGTACTTCTGTCCTGAAGCTAATCTCTCATAGACCAAGGAGCTGGGTGGAACCAGCCACCACAGCTGAGGCTTTAATCCTAACCACAAGGCTTTAATCCTAGCCATGCTCAGGAAAAGCTAGAGATATAAAGAAAGATTCAGATTTAAAAAAAAAAAAAAAAACTCTAAATGGTTTATAGTGTGTTTAAAAATATATGTAGGCTTGGGAGAGAAAAGAAAAAGGATAAAGTCCTTTAAAATAGAGTAAAAAATAATAAGCCATGTAAAGATGGAAATAACATAGAGAGTCTGGATACTGTATGTTATGTTGTCTTTGACTGGTGAGGAAGGAGCAAGAGCTGCTAAGAGACATTTGATTATAAAAGCTGCTGGATTAATTCAACCTATATATTTTGAAAATGCCTTGACTTCAAAATTTAAGTCAAAAGATATGTTACTTTGGAAAAGAGGTTTTGGTTTTATTTCTACAGAAAATGAAAGGCTATGGATTCATTCTGGGTTAAAGGAAATGAAGTTTGATCAAGGAAGAGCCCTTGAAAAATCTCCAGTGGGAATGGATGGCCTAGATGATCCAAATTTCAGAGCACCTCTATTGTAGTTTCCTCTGAGTTCTACATTCAGAGCAGTTTCAATAAACCTAGTGGAGATTATTAGCTTCATAGACTACTGTAGTCAGGACTTAATTATAATCCTGAATTTTCTTTGGGTTTCCATAAGATTGTCAGCATCCTCAATCGATAGGAAGTAATCTAGTGAACTATGCCCCCATTCCCCCAAAATGGATTATAGACACTTGTTTAAAATGCTGATTACAAGTTGTTATGAATAATGATCAGGAAAAAAAAGCTAGACAAAAAAGATTAGATTTGGGGTTTTTGTTTTAAAAATTTAAAAAAGGAAAATGTGAGATAATGCTCTTGTACACTATAAAACTAGGCAGGAAGTAGAGGTGGAACAACCACACAGTCTTACACACTCATATATATACATACTAACATAATAAATATATTTATAAACATTCACATATATACACTCATATTTATACACATGCTCACACATTAACATATTGACTGACATACACTCACAGACATCTCAAACATATACATATTTATATACATACACATACACTCACAATACACACAAACACTCAAAATACACTTTCAAATATACTCATATACCCATTTACTAACACTGAAACACAATCACACATATTTATAAAGACTCTCACAATACTAAGAAACACATCCATTCAAAAAGACATACACATCTTAAACACATGTTAACACATACATTTACATACACGTTCTCATACACACTTGCACATAAACTCACACATGTTCTCTCTCTCTCTCTCTCTCTCTCTCTCTCTCTCTCTCACACACACACACACACACACACACTGAAAAGATTATTAAAGCACATGAACAAACAGCAACTACAAGTTAAAAAAGACTTAGGAGAAATTAGCCTTGATTTTAGCTCAGATTTTAACTTGTAGAATGAATTGATGCTGTTCAAATTCTGTGTCCATGGTGCTTTGCTCAGCTACCACTGGGAAATGGATATCTTTTCTTTTTTGATTTTGAAACAATTTATTGAATCATAAATATCTATTTTTTATTGTTAAAGAAAAGTCTCATTTTTTATCCATTTATCCCCTTGTTCCAACTCCCTTTCCCCTCCCGACCCATCCTGATCAGTCTTCAGCCTCCCTCCTCCCTAGCTCCCAACCCCCTCCCCAGAAAGGGCAAGAGGTCCCAAGGTGGATTAGCTCAGCATCCACTCTAGGCAAGTCCAATTTCCTCATCCTAATATCAAGACTGGGTTATTTGTTTCTCTGGAGGGAATGGCTCCAAGGTGCCAGTCCATGCACAGAAACACAGTCTGAACCCTCCCCTTGAGGCTTCACATATTGCCCATGCCAGTGAACAGTTGCCTATCCTTGAAGAGCCTAGTTCCTTTTCCAGATGGTTCCCAGGTGGCTGTTCTTGATGCAGTGAGCCCCCCAGAGCTCCAGTCAGCTATCACTGCGAGAATTTTCCTCATAGTCCCTATCCCCTTGCTCATATAGAGTCTCTTTCCCTGCTATCAGCTGGACCAGGGACTCAGCCCAGTGCTCAGCCATGTATCCCTGCCTCTACCTCTATTCATTGTTGGATGTAAGTTCTGTGATGGCACTTAGGGTGGTTATTCATTTAATTAGGGGGAAGTCCTGTTTAGGCAACACCTTCGCTATTGGTTGGAGACCTAGGCAGGGACATCCTGTGAGTTCTTGGAGGTTCTCTAGCACCCTGTCTTTTTCCAACCCCACATTGGCTTCCTCTATTAAGATCTCCATCTCTTTTTTTCCCTCCTTGTTGCCCCTCTCACTCAGTCATCTACTTCTCTCGTGATTTGTTCTCACCTCTTCTTGGTGGCAACTTCTTATGCTCCCAATTAGCTAAGGATATCTTCTCTATTTTCTTTTCCTAGGAGACTCCCTGGAAGTCTCTCTTAAGTTCCCTCAGATTCCAAGCTGTTCAGTGGTTGTGGTTTGCAGCTTGGGTGTTCTTTACTTTTTGTTTAAAGTCCACTAGTGAGTACATCCCCTGCTTATATCATTCTGGGTTTGTGATACCTTGCTCAGGAGGATATTCTCCAAATCCATCCATTTGCCTTGGATTTTAGGATATCATTTTTTTCTTACTGCTGAGTAGTACCCCATTGTATAGATGTACCACAGTTTGTTAATCCATTCTTCAGTTGAGGGACATCTAGGTTGTTTCCAGGTTCTTGCTATTATGAATAATGCTGCTATGAACATAGCTGAGCTAATGCTTTTGGAGTGTGAATGTGCATTTTTAGGATATGTGCCCAATAGTGGCATTGCTAGATCCTTGGGGAGATTGAGTCCTAGTTTTCTGAGAAACCACCATACTGCATTCCAGAGTGGCTGAACAAGTTTACACTCCCACCAACAATGGAGGAATGTTTCCCTTTCTCTGCAACCTCTCCAGCATAGGCTGTCATCTGTGTTTTTAATTTTAGCCATTCTGACAGGCGTAAGGTGGTATCTCAAAGTTGTTTTGATTTGCATTTCTCTGATGGCTAAAGATGTTGAGCAATTTTTCAAGTGCCTTTCAGCCATTTGTAATTCTTTTGCTGAGAATTCCCTTTTTAGTTCTGAGCCCCATTTTTTAATTGTGCTATTTGGGGTTTTGAACTATATGCTGTGATTAAGATCTGGCTCTGCCAAAATACAGTGAATAAACTTTTAGTTGACATTACACATAACCTAAGTCATATGCTTTTAGATTTGCATCATGATTCCAGACACTCAGAAAATCCTATCCAGTGTGCACCCTACTTGCCTGTGGTTCTCCCTACTCAGTAATTATTTGTGAATCAACATCTGAAAGAAAAATAGCATTGAGGAATTCACAGTCTTATTTCAAGAGTGCCAGTTTGCCCAAGGGTAGACCTTCTGTCTCTAGATTAAGCAAAGCCAAGTTTGCATTTAGTCCCTACTGAGGATGTGCTGAGACTGGTCTCATGACTTAACATAGGGATACTATGTTATTCAAATTTGGGGGACTCTACACTGAGTAAAAAAGAAAACCTTGATAATTTGTCTTTTTGTTTATTTCTTTTCCTCTGCTTAATTTTTTAAACTGAAAATATAGTCTGCTCTCATGTAACACCTCCTGCCAACAGTTTCCCTAACCTCCAGTCTTCCCCACCTCCCCTCTTCCCTGATCCACTCCCCCATCTCCATTCCCTCTTCATAAAAGAGCAGGCGTCCAAGAACAAAACACGATACAATCAAACAAGGCAAGAGTCCTCATGTTGAGGCTAGACAAGGTGACCTCATGGAGAAAATGAGTCCCAAGAGCAGGCAAAAGATTCAGAGATACACCCACTTCCACATTTAGAAATCCCACAAAACCCTCAAACTAACAGCCACAGCATATATGTGGAGGACCAATAGCTTGCAAATTGATGCAGGCCCAGTGCTTGATGCGTTGGTAATAATTTGTCTTTCCATTTGTAGGTTGTTAACCCTTATTTTATCTGGTCTCTCATTCTTACTTAATCCACAATAATCTGAGTTAGGCAAAGATTTTGTTGTTCCTACTTGAAAGGTTAAGAAAGGCCAGCAGAGAGCCAATGAGATGGCTCAATTGGGAGCAAGGTACTTGTCCCCAAGCTTGACAACCTGAGTTCAATCCTCAGAACGCACTTGATGGAAGGAAAAAACAGTCTTTTAAAGTTGTCATCTGACATCCACATGCCAACCCTCCCAAATAAACAAATGTAATTTTAATTTTTTTTTAATCAAGAAATACATTGGTGACTTCAGTTAATCACTATCTATTATACATTTCCAAAAGCTGAGAGAGAAGGTATAGTGTTCTGGCCATAAAGTAAACAAACAAAAAGAATGCAGTCATGGCAGTACACACTTTTAATCCCAGCATCTGAGAGGCAGAAGCAGGTGTTTCAGGTCATCATGGTCTACCTAGTGAATTCCAGACCATCCATAGCAAGATGCTAGCTCAAAAAGAAACGGGAAGAGGAACAGTAGACGGAACAAGAAAAGAAGAAAAAGAAAAATGAAGGAAGAAGAAGAAGAAGAAGAAGAAGAAGGGAACTATGCTAGGCCATACATGTATTAACTAGCTATGTTTAATTATTTCCTTATTTCAAAATATCATGATGTACATGATAAATATGTGCAACATCTATTTTTCAGTTCAAAAGAAAGGAAAGGTAAAGTGGTTTCCCCAAGGTCTGGGGCTTTAGCAATGATCCAGTGCTTTGATGACATTACTACTCCTCCACATAGAAAGGAGAACGGCTCCTCTGCATCCCATCCCTCTTTAAAGGGAAAACAAAGGAAGAAAGGAAGGAACATGAACACCAAACACCAGATCTTGCATATGAGCAAGTAAGAAGAAATTTATTTTTCTGACTCCCTGTGCTGAAACTTTAGATTTAAAAGCAGAGAGAGAGAGAGAGAGAGAGAGAGAGAGAGAGAGAGAGAGAGAGAGAAATTAAAAGCAATCCTCAGAGCCTCGCTCAGGAGAAATGGCCTACTGCAGCTGACATTACTCCCAGTCGCTGCCCTGAGCCTTGGGAATTACCTTGTCCGTGTGTTTTCATTCAGAATGGATGCTTTAATATATTTCTTTAATCATCTGTTGCATCTGAGAACATTGTTTCATGCATATTAAAGACCCAAGCATGTAAAAGACGGGTGCTCCGACTGATAAATGCACCCAAAGCATGTCACTGCTCTTATTGCCTTTTTTAGCTGCACGATAGATGTGTTTTATTTGCCAACTAATAATATTAAGAATGAGGATGGGGATGAGGATGACATTAGTGCTTTGTTAAACAAAGGGAAGTGATTTATTTAACAATGGTGTTGGGGCTTGCAAAGAGGCCCACTTTTTGGAAGAATTGGTCTGTTTCCAAGTCCTTTCCAGAGTGCTTTCTCGAAACCCTACTCAAGAACATCAAACTGCAAATGTTAGAAGCTTCTGTGTGCCTAGCATGAGGCTGTTTGGGGCAGCTTCCACCCATCAGGTCTTCTACTCTGGTTTGAATATATAACATTTACATGAAATTCAGGTTCAAAGATACAACCCATAAGCTCCAGGGAAAGTCTAAGGGGAAAAGCATTTACAGAGGGTTGGGGTTGAGTGGAGTTTAGTTAGAAGTGAAAGCCTAGGAAGGCTGCACTCAAGGCTTCTGGAATGAGAAGGAATTTCAAGAAAGGAACAATTTGGGTTGTAGATGAAGAAGCATATACTGTTCCACTCACCCATCTGTGACACCATCACAAAGGTAAGTGACATGGTCCCCGTTACAAAGTTAAAGGTGGAACTGACTGAAAGGAAACTTTTTAAAAATGTGTGATGGGAGCCACATTAGGCAGGCATGCGTAGTATGCTACCTTATGTCCAAGGAGAGTCACGTGATAACAGCAGGTTGGACACACAGAAGGACAAAAAAGTTTCTTGCAGATGCTATAACTATTAGGAAGTTAGTTAAGACAAGACATAAATATCTAGAACTGAGATCCTAAGTTGATGGAATTATTTAGTGAGGGAAAGAAGAAAGAAATGCTATACTGCCCTTCATAAATGTACAATTGTCACATTAATCAATTTAAACAAAGCTTAAGAAGCTGGAAATGACAACTAGTCCATTTGTTTCTGTCATATGCTATATATGTGTATCAAATTATTACACCTATCCCATGATTTTCTATAATTGAAATAACCATTAGTATAAAAAGCACTTTTTGAAATGCGCATCTCACTTTAGAGTGAAGGAGCAAGCCAGGAAGATGCTAAGTCACTTTAGCAGGAGATTCTGACTTTGATGGTGACAGGACATAAGTGCTTGACCCAGGAGAAGGAAGGCTTGATGAGCACGCAGGTTTGTGAGGAGGGGTCGAAAGGCAGCAGGGGTGAGGCGGGGACACCCATTGATTCTCTCCACCTTCTCAAGATGTTAGGGTTGATTTGGAAGGTGATTAGACTTTTGGGTTTTGTTGTCATTCTTATTGTGAGACTCATGGGATGTGAGTCTTGGTCTGTGATGCAAGGCACCTAGATGATCAAATAAGGGTGTATGAACAGTGTTCAAAACCATCTGCTGCAAGTTAGCCAATAGATGGTAAATGTGGTACTGGATACTGATGAGATTAGTGAACGCCAACTTTCTTCAGATAATTAGCTTTGTCTATTTTTTATGTTGTTTAGTTTCCTTGTACCAATTTAGCATTTTCGTGCTTAAGCCTAAATTTCATAGTTATAGTGTTTCTAAATTTTAAATCCTAATTAACTGATTTAATAAACTCAACAAAGTGCATTAGCCCAGACCATGTTACAATTGGGAAAACCTTGAGGATATTGTCTTCCTTCTAGACTTAAGTAAATAAAAAAACAAAACAAAACAAAACAAAAAACCAGTGGAAATATATAAGAAAGATTGTGCATGACCTATTTCATTGAGGTCAGTAATTGTTTGTATGAGAAATGTGCCTATAGCCTCTGGCATTTAAATACTTGGTCTGCAGTCCGTGGCACTGTTTGGGGAAGCTTAGGAGATGTGCTCTTGCTAGAGAAATTATGTCCTCAGGGTTGGGCTTTGGGGTTTCAAAACCTTTCTCAATTCCCATTTCATTGTCTGTGCTTTGTGCTTATGGTTCAAAATGTGAGCCCCAGCCTTCTGCTCCAGTCACCATTTCACACTGCCATCATGGATATCGGCTTTCTGGAACTGGAGCCTAAGTGAACTGCTCTATGAGCTGTCTGTGTCACAGTGTTTTATCACATCAATAAAAATGGAACTAATACATGGTCGCTTTCCAGGATTCTGAGTAAAACCACACAATCCTGCTATGCAATTGATTATGAAATTCCCTTAAAGCTTTCTCTTAAAAACTTGCTTGGGATGGACTGCCTAACTAATGTCATTTTTTTATATTACTTCAGGACTTATTAGTGAAAAAGAATATAATGACATTTAGAGTTCTTGTATATCCTGAGGATAAGTAAAGAAGTATTAACATAATAGCCCAGTATGGTGGTGCACAACCACTATCCCTCATTGAAGACATAAACCATGAGAATGACTGCAAGATTAAAGGCTTGGGCTACACATTGAGATCTTACCTCTAAACACAGAAAATTAGCATTACTGTAATGGGTACTTCTATTCCTTAGGAATGGGGTGCAGAGATCATGGAAGCAGAGTTCTTTAACATGTCCAAGAGACAGCCAATAAAAGCTTATTTTCAGGGAACCTTGAGGACTAATGGAAATTACACCATCTAAAATTGTATACAATAGAATACTTATGCAACATAAGAACAGAATCTTTTAAAAGTATTTTATTGACACTTGTTAAGCACAAATATTAATAAAGTTTAACAAAATACTCAAACATTTAGGAAAAGTAGATCAGGTGCCACAGTATTTGATGAAATCCTTCAAGCAGTGGGAAAAAATAGTATGAGTGGTTTGAGAGATAATTCAATCGGTGAAGCCCTTGCTTGGCAGCTGTGAAGATGGGGTTTGCATCTGCAGCACTCACATAAAAGCCTGCAGTCTCTGGCAGAGCCAGGGGATTCTCCCAGAGGTGGGCTGCAGAGCTAGACCGAGTGAGCTCTGGTCTCAGCAATAGATCCTGCTCCAGTAAATAAAGCAGACAGCCATCAAGGAAGGCACCCAACATTAATCTCTGGCTCTCACATATAAGCACCCATATATACATGCCCACTTATCTACACCTTCACACATACAATGCTCTCTCTCTCTCTCTGTCTCTCTCTCTTGTGTATTTGTGCGCACGCACACACACAATATAAAAGGTAAGCCATTGAAAACACTTTAGTAAATGGTATATCTGAATCAAATATAATTGCTAAACATATTCAAACTGCTCTAGATTGTTAAGAATAGATGGACAAAAGTTGTATTGCAAAAATACCTGTAGATAAATGTACACTTTAGTAATATCTAAAGGTATAAGCTTTTAGTCTAGAGTTATAGCTCAGTGGTGAGGCTTTTGGCACTTGCCTAGTGTACATGGGGGCTTGGGTTCAACCTTCAGCATTAAAAAGCTGAAAAATAAAAAACTAAAAAGAAAATAGAAGTACTGAGACAGAATGACAATGGACTTTTAAGCCTACCATTCAGTATATCCTGTGCCTTTGCTGCCTCTCTCTAGAGCTCTCTGAGCCTTGTACCAGTGCTCAGAATCCACACTCCCCATCAAACACACTGTACTATCTAGCTCATTGGATCATTCTGCAGAGATTACAATATAGTACCAGCAACTAGGTGCCTGAACCGGAAGTTGCATATTTTCTCCAAATCCTGAAGGGTGATAGCCTAAGGTCAAGGTGGCAGAGTTCGGGACTGGCCAGGCCTCTCTTCACAGGTCACCATGTCATTTTGTTTTCACATATCCTCTCCTTGGGGTAGAGATGGAACATTTTCTCTGGTGGGCTTTCTTCTTTTCATAAGGACACTGATACTCTTGCTTAGGACCTCACATCCTTTGATCTCTTCCTCATAGGCCCTTTTTCCAGAAACAAGTCACACTGGGGGTCAGGGCTCCAGTATATAACCTCAGAGGCTATGTATGTGTCTGACACATTTTAGTCCATGATACTTATCAGCACCAACTCTGTGAAGAGGTAATTTGATGGCATATTTGCCACAGCTCTAGGTTATTCAGTTTAAGCCATCAAGGCAGTGCTTCTCAACCTTCCCAATGCTGTGACCCTTCAATACAGTTCCTTATGTGGTGGTGACCCCCAAGCATAAAACCATTTTTGTTGTTGCTTCCTAGCTATAATTTTGCTATTGTTATAAACTGCAATGCAAATATATGGTACACAAGATATCTGATATATGACCCTCCAAAGGAATTGTGACCCATAGGGTGAAAACCACTGCACCAAAGAGAATCAGCTGCAGTCTTTACAAAAATGTACTCTGTTTCTGTACTCCTTATACAAGGCCTCATTTGAAAACTCATAATAAATGTGTACAAGTATCGGTGATGCTAAGATTCACTTTTGGAATGAAAGAAGCATGGGTAAGAAGCCTGGCTTTCAGACTCCCACAGTGAAGAAGGGTTTGCTGAAGAAGGTACATCTACTGCAGTTTGGAGACAACAGTGTGAGAGCTGAGGAAACCCTGTATAGATATTTCTTCAAGGAGAACAAGAGACTTGGCCTCTAAAAACTCACTTTTGGTTGTCTTCCATACTCAGGTCTCTGAGGTCAGAAACAGTGGGTTCACAGAAGACAGGTAAGAATAGAGAGCATAAGAGCCAGATTTGTACTAGGTCCCTCCTATACAGATAGGTGAAGAACTGAAACACGACATAACTCTCCATCTCCTCATGTCCTCTTTAATGAAGTGAGATGAGATCACTGTGAGGCACCCTCTCGTCACCTGCCTGGTTCTGGAAACTGTACCACCTGCATCAGGGAAGGCACATACTACTTTCCTTATCTTATAATGCTTCATATGTAACCCAGAAAACCTTCCCTTCTCCTCTCAGAAACCAGTGGGTCTATAATGCCAAACCTCACTGCCAACATCATTAAATTCTCAAGTACAATCTGGAAGCCACTATAATTTGAGAAGTGGTAAGGAAGAAAATCATCATTCAAAACCCAGAAAATGGCCTTATTTCCACAATGCCATCAAGTAGTTAGCTCATTTATTTAGAAGTCATTTAGTTTTAATTACCCTAATATGGCTCATGTAAAGCTTGTGTTAAAATGAACTAAATCTACATTCTATGTGTTTAAGATAGAATGCTTTCTTCACTAGCTCAGACTTTTATTTAGCAAGTGTTGCTTTTATCTTATCAGACAATTCAAAAATATGCACCCTTACATGTAAAACAGACATTGGTGCACTCATAACCGCATCCATCATTCATGTTTAAGAAAGGAGTTTGTGTTTATGGAAGTTACACAACTCCACCTCTTTCTTTCTTTTTTGGATTTTTTATTATATATAAAGTCATATTTTTTATCCATATATCCCCTTGTTCAAATTCCCTTCACCCTTCCGCCCCTCCCAGTCACTCTCTCTTCTCCTCATTTCTTTATCTCCTCCCCAGCAAGGGCGGTAGGTCCCAAGGTCCCAAAGGTGGCTTAGTTCAGCATCCACTGCAGGCAGATCTGCTTTCCTCACCCCAACATCAAGACTGGGTCAGGTGTTCCTCTAGCAGGAGTGGGCTCCAAGGTGCTAGTCCAAGGTGTTTCACATCCCAAGCTGTTCAGTGGTTGTGGTTTGCAGCTTGGGAATGCTTTGCTTTTTGTTTAAAGTCCACCAAGGAGTGAGTACATCCCCTGCTTATCTTTCTGGGTTTGTGATGCCTCCCTCAGGAGGATATTCTCCATATCCTTCCATTTGCTACCTCTTTCTTGATAAACCCTTTCTTTCCTCCTAGGATTTCCTGTAGCCTCCACCAGTCAGTATTCTAAAGGGTGCTCTATTATTTATAAGAAAATTACTTTTCCCCTTGTTCATATAATCCTTCTTCTCTCTCTGACTAGACTCCTGGAGCTCAGTATGGTGCTTGGCTGTGGATCTCTGCATCTGTTTCCATCAGTTACTGAAGGCTTTATGATGACAGTTAGGTAGCCCCCAATCTGACTATGGGGAAGGCCAGCTCTGGCTCCCCCTCCACTATTGCTCATAGTTTTAGCTGAGGTCATCCTTGTGGATTCCTGGGAACTTCCCCAGCATCAGGTTTCTCCTTAACCCCTCGATGTCTCCCTCCATCAAGATATCTCTTACATTGCTCTCCCACTCTGTTCCTGTTATAGCTTGCCTACCCCATCCCCTTATGTTCTCATCCCCGACCCTGCCTGTCTAGTCCCCTCCTTGCCCCTAGTTTACTCAGGATCTTATCTATTTCCCATTCCCATGGCAACCCGCTCATCACTCTTAGGGTCTTTCTTGTTATCTAGTTTTTCTGGGGCTGTGAATTGTAGTCTGGTTATCCTTCGCTTTACATCTACATTCATTTATGAGTGAGTATATACCATGTTTGTTTTTCTAAGTCTGGGTTACCTCACTAAGGACGATATTTTTTTACTTTCATCCATTTGCCTGCAAATTTCACCATGTTATTGTGTTTTACAGCCAAGTAATACTCCATTGTGTCTATGTACCACATTTTATTTATCCATTCTTTGGTTTAGAGGCATCTAGGTTGTTTCCAGGTTATGACTCTTATTAATAATGCTGCTATGAACATAGTTGAGCAAGTATCCTTGTGACAGGATTGAGTATCTCTTAGGTATATGTCCAAGAGTGGTATCACTGGGTCATAATGGAGAAATCTCTAGAGACAATTGAACCAATCTCGTGGGAACTCACGACCTTTAGAGCAACAGCTGTGGAGCCTGCATTTGACACTAGGCCCTCTGCACATGTGAGACAGATATGTAGCTTGAATTGTTTGAGAGGCCCCTGGCAGTGGGGTCAGGATCTATCCCTGGTGCATAAGCTGGCTTTATGGAGCCCATTACCTAGGGAGGAATGCTTTGCTCAGCCTTGATGCAGGGAGGAGGGCCTTGGTCCTGTTGCAATTGAATGTACTAGACTTTCTTGATTCCCCTTACCCTTTGGAGGAGGGCATGGGAAATAGGGAGGGTAGGCTGGGGGGAACAGGAGGAGGGATGAAAGGGGGATTGGTGGTTGGTATGTAAAACGAATAAAAAATTTCTTAAATAAAAAAAGGAAAAGAAAATTACCTTTCTTATTGTATAACCACATACCTGGTAAAAGCAATTTAAGAAATGAATGATTTGTTTTGTATCACAGTTTGAGCATAGAGTCCATTGTGGCAGGAAAGGCATGTATCAGAAATATGAGATGGATAGTCACCCTGCATCCACAGTCAGGAAAGAGAGATAAATCCTGGTTCTCAGCTGGCTTTCTCCTTTTTAAAATCCAGAACCACAGAGCATAGGAAGGTGCCACCAACATTCAAGGTGGGTCCTCCCTTCCCAGCAAAACCTGTGTGGGAACACCTAGTAAATACTTTCCAGGGATGTGTTTCCATGAGGATTCTAAATCTAATCAAGTTAACAATAAAGATTAGCCATCATGAATCTACTCCTTGTCAACTTGACATTTCAAATATCCCACTTTAAATCATAAGATTACAATTTTGGTCACTATAAAGTTTCATTTAATCCATCTCTAAAAGTCCCCATAGTCCTTAACTGACTCAATAATGTTCAGAAGTCTAAAATCCAGAGTCCCATCTGAGACACCATATATGTTCCCAACTTTGAGCCTGTGGAAATAAGATAAACAACAATAAAATCAAGTTACATCCAATATTCAGTGATACAGTAAGTAAACATTTCAATTCCAAAAAAAAAAAAAAAAAGGAATGGACATTGTACAGTGGTCTCAATAGGGATAGCCCCCATAGACTCATGAGTTTTAATGATTGGTCCACAGGGAACAGCACTATTAGGAAGTGTGGCCTTGTTAGAGGATGTGTGTCACTGTAGGGCTGGGCTTTGAGGTCTCATATGCTCAAGCTTAACCCAGTGTGGTACACAGTCTCCTGCTGCCTGCAGATGAAGATGTAGAACTCTCAGCTCCTTCATGATCAAGAAGTAGAACCTCTCAGCACATATCTGCCTGCATGCTGCCATCCTTCCTGCCATGATGAAATTGGACTAAACCTTTAAACTGTAAGTGAGCCACCACAATTAAATGCTTTCCTATATAAAAGTTGCTATGGTCATGGTGTTTCTACCTTGCAATAGAAACCCAGACTAAGACAGATGGTAAGAAAAAATAGAATCAAAGGAAATCTAAAACCCAGCAAAAAAGACAGAAAATTGCACAGGTCCATATCTGAAATCCGGGAATCATGAGGGAATCTTCTAGGCTCTGATAGCTTTGGAAAGCCCTATCCTTATAGTTTTCCAGTCTAGGCCGACTCATCTCCATGCTTGCACTTTTCCTTTATAGATGTTACTATGGACTTATGTTTCCAGACCTTTCTAGAACCTTACTGCAAGTGTCCATGGGCACCTGCCTCTCTCTTTTACATCTTTCATTCCTACAAAACCAGTCTACATGAATGGCACTGCCAAATCTCTTGTCATTTTGAGAGGCAGCTTTGCCCTTTTGGGCCACAGTTGCAGCCATCTTTGTGAGTCTTTAAGGCCACCCCTGGGAAAACAAGTCCCTAGGGGTAGTTTTTCCAGTAGGGCATCCCTTCAGCCACCTTCTCCATGTGACTCCCCTTTCTCAAATGAATTTTCCTTTTCACTGGTTGGAGCCTTTGATGGATGGATCTGGCCCTGAGGGCATTTTTCCTATTGGCCCAGCACAGAACACTAGGTTTCCCTTTAATGGGGGATAATCTACTTAGCAATTACAGCTGCTTTTTCACAGTCCTGTCTGCAACTTTAACTTATTCATGCAATGTCTTTCCTGAGTAAGAGCAGCAAACAATAGCTGTATCTCAGCCGAAATGCGATGTTATCTTGAAATTTTTTCCAACAACCAACTTAGTCCAGTGCTTTTGAAGTCTTCACTCAAGTTCTCAAGACACTAGCAGAATATAGCCAGACCTCTGGCCAAAACATCACATGAACGACCTCTGGCCCAGATCCGCTAGTGTTCTCCTCTAAAAGCTCAGGAGACAGTCTTCTACCTTCTGTTTCTTTTGTGATTCCACATACCAATTCTCTCTTGTTCTATCCCTCTGATTATTTATTTATTTATTTATGATAGGGTCACTCTATGTAGTCTAGTCTGTCCTGGAACTGGGACTAGAGATGTACACCACCATGCCTGGCTAATACCAATGATCACTATTACTTTTATCATTACTATGAGCAAATATCTGACCAGAACAACTTAAGGGAAAAAGAGTTTATTTTAGCTTAAAGTTTAAAGGGATACTTCTTTGTGGTGGAGAAGGAGTGTGAGGTGGTTGGTCCCACCACATCTGCAGTCAGGGAGTAGAGAGATGACTTCTATCCCTCAGCTCATTTTCTCCTTTTTAATCAATGTGGCTGAAGCCACTCATGTTCAGGATGTGTCTTCTTTCTCCAGTCAAAAGTTTCTGAAAATACTCTTATAGATACACCCACACCCCAGGGTAATTCTAAATCTAGTCAGTTGGGAAATGAAGAATACCCTCCCGCATAATGACAGGTAACCCAAGTTAAGCTTACAAGAGAACTTCTTGAATACTTGGACATTCCTGTGACTTCTAGGGCCATCCAAAATGGTGAGTATGGTCTCATCCTATTTCAAGGCTTGTTTTTTTTTTTTTCTGGTCTTCTTGAAAACAAGTTTGAAATTATTGGCTTTGGGTAATAAATCTGTTCTCTACCTCTCAAAGTCACTTAAAACAAAGCCACTTGAATATGACTTTTGTGCCACAATTCCTTCATCTGCATATTTTAGCTTACCAACCATTCTAGAATTTAGTCAATTTTAATGTTTTATGGTGTTTTTGTTTGTCTTATTCAGCCAGCATCTCTACATTTGCTTCCTGTCCAAAGCAAGTCTGTGTAATTCACTCAAATAATTAGCAATATGTGCTAATCTGGCCAAGTCTGGCTGTAGATTGAACTTTAATGAATGTCTAACCTCAGCAAATGATCTGGCTCAATTTCCAACATGTGTGGTTGGTTAAAAACGAAGGGCTGGTTCAAAACACACATTTCACTGCAAATCTATCACCAGAAATCTAATTAAAATGCTGAGTGAGTACGGGCTGGTCATGTCTGTGTGGGGAGGAGTGAATCGATTATTTGTCACTTCTGTTGAATAATTTATACCCACAAATGCCTAACAGTGATTCCCAAACCTCACTGAGAACCAAGGAAGCTTTGTAAACACATATTCCTAGGCCCATCCCAGATCTGTAAGGAAAGAATCTGTGGAAGATGAGGTCTGAAAATCTGTAAATAATTCTTCAGGTGATGCTGATGATAAGCTTTAAAGACCATTATTTTAGAATACATATAATATCCAGTAGAAATTTTACAATTAAAAATGAGTGTGATCAGTATAGAAGAAATTGTATTTCCATATACCAACACTGCACACTGAGAAACTAAAGTCAGCAGAAAGTACAGCTTACAATAGCTTCCAAAGCCACAGTTGGGTGTAAGTATAATAACACATATAGTACATACATGATGAAAGCAAAAAAAAAAAAACTTCTGAAATTTTGTGTCTTGAAGAAGGCACAAACAAATATGTAGAGAGAGACAATGGCTAGTAATAGAAAATTTAATAGTGTTGAGGTTACTATTTTTCTTAAAAATTCTACTCAATCCTAATGAAAATCATAGCAACATATTTTTAGGATTGAAAACTGAAGAGACAATTCTATAATACACAAGTAAAGATAAACTCAAAGACCCAGAAAACCTCAGGAAAAGCAGCGTAAATATATAGGATCTGCTAGATTATTTTAAGACTTACAAAGCTATGTGACAGCACTGACTTACACATTGATACATGGATAGAATACAAAGAGTACAGAGGCGGACCTACATATAGTCCATTGGGAAGTTTAACAGAGAAAAGCATATCTTTTCAGAAAATGATGCAGGAACAACTGAATACGTACGTGAACATCAATGAAGTTTGAGCCATACTTTATGCTATATGAAATTATTAACTGTCCAAATATAATGAAATTAATCCTAAAGCCTAAACCTAATATAAAATTCTAAAATTCATAGAAGAAATTTTGGTGAGCAAAAGTAAGGTTAGTATGTTTTAGAACTCATCAAACCAAGTTGCACAAAAGAAAAAAAAAGTAGATCAGATTTCATGAGAATGAAAGGATCCTGCTCCCTCACCTGGAATTTACTGTACATACACACACACACACACACACACACATACACACACACAGAGACAGACACAGACACACACACCAAGACACAGACACATACATACATACATACACACACACAGATACACACACAGATAAAATATTTACAAAATAGATACACATCTGATAAGAAAGGAAACTACACATTGAAAACTTAGCAAGAGATTTGAACATAGGCTGGAAAAATGGCTCAGCAGCTAAAAGAGCTTGGGCCTGGGTTCAATTTCCAACACCAACATGTTGGCTTACATCCACCCTTAACTCCAGTTCCAGGAAATCTAAGGTTCTCTTCTTGCCTCTGCCAACCCCAGGCACACACAGGGCACATAAGTATATGCAGGCAAAACACATATAAAATCAAATAAAAATTATACGAGGATTTAAACAAACACTAGGAAGATATATAGAAAATAACCTCACAAAAAGTTACTCAACATCACAACTATTAAGGATGTGTATATTTAAAACTGCAGTGAGATCCCTCAGACACCCATTAGAAAGGCACATTTTATGAAACTTACATTGCCAAGTGTTGGTGAGAATGCAAAGCTACTGAAATGTTCACACACTGTGGCTGGAAATAGGATTTTGGAAAGCAATTTGGAAGATCATTGTAGAAGTATATAAAAAATCATCCACTCCTAAGCATTTCAGAAAAATAGAACATGTTCACATAAATCTTTGTCCAGACATATACTTAGAATAATTTAGTGCATAATTTCAAATATTAGAAACACCTCTAATATTTATCTACATGTGATATGAAATAATAAACTATGGTATATCAATCTAATAGAAAGTTACTGAGCACTGAAAAGGGACACAACTACATATAACATAGGTATGTGAATTTCAAATGCATTATGTTTATTGAAAGGTTATTTATACTATTTTACTTGAATATTTTACATAATATTCTTGAAACAATTAAATGGTAGAAGCAAAATAATGTATTGATGTCTTTGCAGGAGCTGACAAGATAAAGGAGCTGAATGCTAAGGACTCAGGATAATGCATCTCTTTATTATTGGTAGGGGCCAGGCTGGTCCAGAGTTTTCCCAGTGCTCTGATAGATGGATATTAATTTTGATGAAGCTATACATCACACCACCACTGTTTACTACAATTTATAGAATTATATATATAAAAATATATTCCACAAAATGAGAACGACAATGCCTTAGTTACTCTTCTTTTGCTGTAAAAAGGCACCATGACCAAGGTAACTCTTAAAAAGAAAGAATTTGGGCTGGAGAGATGGCTCAGACATTAAAGGCTAGGTTCATAACCAAAAAGAAAGAATTTAATTGGTGGCATGCTTACAGTTATAGAGAATTCATCCATGATTATCATGGAAAGCAACAGACTGGCTTGGCATTGGAGCAGAAGTTGAGAGCTTTACATTCTAATCTGTAGGAAGCAGGCAGAGAGAGAGGAGAGAGAGAGAGAGAGAGAGAGAGAGAGAGAGAGAGAGAGAGAGAGAGAGAGAGAGAGAGAGCGAGCTACAGAGACAGAAAGACAAAGAAAAGCAGAAAGAAAGAGACAGACAGACATAGATCCTCGGCCAGATGTGGGTTTTGAAACCTCAAAGCTGACTCCCAATGACACATCTCCTCAAACAAGGCCATATCTCCTAATTCTTCCAAAATAGTTCCATTAACTAGAGACCAAATATATTTTCTCTATATAATCTAATATATATTCTATAGGCTCTATTCCTATTCCATGAATATTCCATAGAATATTCATATTCTAATATGGAAGCCATTATCATTCAAATCACTACAATATGTATAACCATAAACATGTATGTATGTAATAACAATGAAAAAGAGGTCATGAACTTGAAAGAGAGCTGGGAGAGGGTTTATCAGAGGTCTCTGGGGGAGAAAAGAGAAAAAAAACATAGTAATTATAATCTCAAAAATGTTGAGGTGAAAAGAGAAATTCCATTTAAATTGATGAAAGTGGGATATTTCACTTTGATAGGTAACAAAAAAAAAAAAAAAGAGAGAGAGAGAGAGGTGCCTGTGTTACAGTGAATGGTGCCAAGGGCTGTGGTTAGGGAGGGTATGGTATGGTCAGACAAAAGCCCTTGGTTTTCTGAGACAAGTAGGCTTTATAGGACAATATCAATATAGCAGTGTTTTAAGGTGCTGAGATTCTGCTATTGAGAGCAACAGACCTGAGAGATTGGAAAGGATGCCTTGGTGAGGATTAGGATGGTTTCCCCCAGCTTCACTGCAGTGCAAAGCTGGGAAGCCTACTCATTCACTGAGCCACAATTAGTGAAAGAAGGATTTTGCAGTTCAGGGACCATTTCAGTCTCAGTGGAGAGAGGGTTTGCATGTGCATTTTCTATAACTAAGGCTGATTCCCATTAGGCTAGAAAATCAAGTGTATGATTCATAATAAGAGACTGCTGCCTTTGAAATCACTTCCTCTCATAATACCGGCCACTTCATTACAATGGTAATTAGAAAGGAAAGAACCAGAAATGGCCATTCAAAGGGAAATTAGTGCTTAATTTCCAAGACTGTTTTGTTTCAATGGATTGCCACTCTGGCAAGATTTTACACTTAAATTGCAAACCTAAGTTCGACAGGGATGGTGCTTCTGATCTGTCTTCTAAAAGGACAGCATTTAATGCAGACTGCAATGATGCTGGAGTATCTGAGTCACTACACAGACAGTGAAGGAAGGATTCAAAAGAAAGATCTCTGTGTAGTTATATAACCAGTCACAGGTGTCATTAACTATAGGACAACTGTTTTAGCATACACCAAGTTCTTTATGATCACCATTCACTTCCTAAGGGCTTTGCAAATTCTCTACATGGTTTGTCAGTGGGTGCTGAGGAAGACGCTGGTTGTATTCTCAGTGCTTACTATTGATGTAGTTTAGGTCCCTGGATTGTCACTGTTCTCAATTGTTAGTTAAGAAGGAACCATCCATCCGAGTGGACCTGTGTCACAAACTATAATAAAGCCTTTACAGCCACTTCATCCGAATAGTCATACAGATTTTAAAGATGACAAACCATAATAATCCTGAAACTGTTAGCTTATAAAGAGAAAATTATGCAATTTGGGTTTGGATATACTAATTTTAAATGAATAGGAGTATCATAAGAAAATTTTGTTTTATGGGTATATATATAATTTAGTGCTATGGGATGGTCTTTCTGTACACTGTGAACGTGTTGCTACCACTGGTTAATAAAAAAAAAAAAAAAAAAAAAAAAAAAAAAAAAAAAAAAAAAAAAAAAAAAAAAAAAAAAAAAAAAAAAAAAAAAAAAAAAAAAAAAAAAAAAAAAAAAAAAAAAGCTGTTTTGGGCGCGGCTCGCGTCCCCGTGCGGTGTGATGTGCACGGCCCGACCCGTGACGCCGCGGCCACCCCAGCCGTCCCCGCGCCCTAGCTGCCATCGGGCGCCCGGACTCGCTCCCCATGGGGCTGCGCCGCCGCTGGCTCCGGAGCGCCTGCTGCTGCTGCCCGTGCCAGTGCCTGGAGGAGCCCGCGCGGCCCAAGAAGGAGCCGCTGGTCAGTGGTAACAATCCATATTCCTCATTTGGAGCGACTCTGGACAGGGATGATGAAAAGAATTTATAGAGCATGCCTCATGACTTGTCCCACACAGAGGCAGATGATGACAGGATCTTGTACAATCTGATAGTCATTCGTAATCAGCAGACCAAAGACTCAGGGGAATAGCAAAGACTCAACTACGATATCTACACCCTGCGGCAGATTCGCAGGAAAGTGAGGAACAGATGGAGGCAGATCTTACAAGACTTGGGTTTTCAAAGGGAAGCAGACTCTTTGCTGTCAGTGACCAAACTCAGCACCATGAGCGATTCTAAAGACACGAGAAAAGCCCGAGAGATGCTGAAGAGACCTCCATCTTTCCAGTCAGTTGGGAGCTCTCGGAGAGGTATCTCTTGGTCGTGGACCAGCTCATTGCTCTTGATGCTGCCGAGGAGTTCTTTAAAATTGCTAGCCGAACTTACCCCAAGAAGCCTGGGGTCCCTTGCCTGGTAGACGGCCAGAAAAAAACTGCACTACCATCCATTTCCAAGTCCCTAAAGGATGGCCTGGAAGAAGAACAGAGCTCTTTCACCATGACACAGTGATTTACCAAAGTTGGACCACTGCCTGTGGTTACAAGTGAGCCAGGAGACACCTTTCTACACTGAAACACTATTCTGAATTCTAAAAAATGTAAGGTCTTCTGCAGGACCTTAGCCTAAGAATGCTCTGGTTACATTAAAGCACTGGCGGCTGTGCATTGAGAAAGAAGGTTAACGAGTGAGTAGGTGGATAGTTTTTCAAGGCTAGTCAGATTCCAAGAACGCATTGCCTTGTTTGTTATATGAGCTACAGTCATTCATCCTGTGGAGGACTGGTGTTTTCTAATCAACAGAATGACGACTAGAGCAAGGTGTAACTGAGCTCTTAATTACTTCATCAACTTCGAAGTAATCATTATTAGATGTCATACTAGACAAAATGCCCCAACTTTCATAAAATTCTAGGCCTTGTGTGACCTCTGTCTGATTTGGAAACACCCACAGCAGCTCAGATGCTGTTTGGGAGCATCCTTTTGAGCATCAGGCATTTAGAAGTGTAGGTGAACCAGAGAGGAGAAGTGTATAGACTGCAGCCCAGATAGCAGAACTTCCTGCAGCTATGCAGCTTCATTTGTGACCCAAGCATCCAAAACCCTCAACATTATCCTCAGCTTTGAAGTTACCCAATGACCTCATTTCTAGTCCAAAAGTCCTTGGTGTTTTATGAAGAATAGCATCTGTAGAATGTTTGGCCTTTTCTTCCTGTCTTGAATCTGTTTCCTGTTTATCAGCTGAGGGTGGTACCTGCCAAGGGACCTTGCAGTGCACATTTGTAGATATGCAGGCAGTGACATACTGACAGAGGCCATCAGTGAGTCTTCCATCAGTCTGAAGATAATTTTCAACATGGAGCTATGCTAACTAACTGTGAAGCTTGCCAATAGGAAGAGAAGTCCAGTTTCTGAAGATCATAATAAGCAAGAAGCTTGCCAAGAATTGGTGGCTTGTGTCATTGAAAAGCCTTTTAAAGACTTGTAGGATTTATCAGTAGACTACTGAGGAAGATAGAAATATTTTTATTTTTTAACAATTTTGCACTTCTAACTTCAGGTTGAAAACAAATTTGTATTAGTCTGTTCAGGAGGCTGTGACTTGAAACATTT